>JARFJB010002353.1:2432500-2455000 GCA_036346205.1 Vesta saturnalis | reverse complement strand
GCACACACGCACACGCACACACGCAAACACGCACCCACGCACGCACGCACGCACACACGCACACACACCCACGCACACGCACACGCACAAACACGCGCACACGCACACACGCACACACGCGCACACGCGCCACGCGCACACGCACGCACACACGCACACACGCACGCACGCCACACGCACACACGCACGCACACACGCACACACGCCACACGCACACACGCGCACACGCGCACACCGCACGCGCGCACGCGCACACGCGCACACGCGCCACGCACACGCGCACACGCGCGCACGCGCGCTCGCGCACGCGCGCACCGCGCACCGCGCACGCGCGCACTCGCGCACCGCACCGCGCACACGAGCACACGCGCCACGCACACACGCGCACACGCGCACACGCGCACACGCGCACACGCGCACACGCGACACGAGCACACGCGACACGCACACGCAACACGCACACACGCACACCACCACACACACACGCACACACGCACACACGCACACACCACACGCACACACGCGCACGCACGCCACACGCACACACGCGCCACACGCACACACGCACACACGCGCACACGCACACACGCACACACGCACACACGCACACACGCACGCCACACGCCACACGCACACCGCACACACGCATACACGCACACACGCACACACGCGCACACGCGCCACACGCGCCACACGCACACGCGCACACGCGCACACGCGCACACGCGCACACGCGCACAAGCGCACGCGCACACGCTCACGCACACCACGCACACGCACACACGCACACACGCACACACGCACACCCACACGCTCACACGCCACACGCACACCCGGCACACCGCACACGCACACGCACACACGCACGCACGCACACACGCACACACGCAGACACGCACACACCACACTCACACTCACACTCCACAACACTCCACACACTCACACCCACACTGCACTCACACCCCCACACCACACTCACACCACCACACTCACACCACACACCCACACCCACCACACCACACACACACACACACACACACACACACACACCTCACACCACACCCACTCACACCCAAACCACACCACCTCACACTCACACCTCACCACCACCACCACACACACACCACCACCACACACACACACTCACAATCCACACTGCCAACCAACCAACCAACCCACACCACACACACACACACACACACCATACACACACACACACACGCGCCACAACTGGGACCTCTGTGGCTGCTGCAGAAGAGTATCGAAGAAGATTTCAACCGGCTTGCTCATCCGTGCCAAATGACGTTCACCAGGCTGGATCGTCCGTGAGAAGACGCACCCGAAGCATACTGATGCCAGAGCGGATAGGCGACACGAACCACAGGTAGAAGAAGAGATATTGGATGCAGTGGGAGGATCCAATGGTTAGTACAAGAGAAATCTCGCAACGTTGGAAATAGAGAAAATCGTACAGTGCGCGACGTTCTGAAAGAGAATCTTCTGCACCCGTACAAGATGCGAAAAGTGTGATTAAGGGAATCACGGAGTTTTGCAATATAATTAGAATTTGTTGATGAATGATGATTCTGTGTTGAAGAACAGGACAACACACACCACACACACACCACACACACACGCACGCACCACACGCGCACACGCGCACACTCACACACACACCACCACCACCACTCACACCACACCCACACCCCAACACTCACAAACCCACACACTCACACTCACACACTCACACACTCACACCCCACACACCCACACTCACACACCCACACCGCACACGCACACCGCACCGCGCACGCGCACACGCGCACACGCATACCGCCACGCCACGCGCACGCACGCCACACGCACACCACACACACACGCACACGCGCACACGCACACGCACACACGCACACACGCACACCGCACACCGCACACCCACACACGCCGCACACGCACGCACACGCACACACGCACACACGCACGCACCACACACGCACACACGCACGCACACCGCACACACGCACACGCCACACACGCCACACGCACGCACACACGCACACACGCACGCACGCACACCGCACACACGCACGCACCACGCACACCGCACACCACACGCGCACCCAACGCGCCACGCGCACGCGCACACGCGCACACGCGCACACGCGCACACGCGCACGCGCGCCCCCACGCGCCCGCGCGCCCGCGCACCGCACGCGCGCACCGCGCACTCGCACACGCGCACACGAGCACCGCACACGCGCCCGCCACACGCGCACACGCGCACACGCCACACGCGCACACGCGCACACGCAGCACACGCACACACGCACACACACACGCACACACGACACACACCACACACGCACACACGCCACCACGCACACCACCACGCACACACGCACACACGCACACACGCACACACGCGCATACGCACACACGCACACACGCACACACGCACACGCACGCACACGCACACCGCACACACGCACACGCACACACCGCATCACGCACACACGCACACACGCGCACAGCGCACACGCGCACACGCACACGCGCACACGCCACACGCGCACACGCGCACACGCGCACACGCGCACACGCGCACACGCTCACCACACCCACGCTCACGCACACACGCACACACGCACACACGCACACCCACACACGCGCACACGCACACACGCACACGCCACACGCGCACACGCACACGCACACACGCACGCACGCACACACGCACACACGCAGACACGCACACACGACACACTCACACTCACACTCACACTAACACTCACCACACTCACACCACCTGCACCACCCACACTCACACTCACACACACTCAACCACACCACCACACCCACACACCCACACACCCACACACACACACACACACACACACACACACACACACACACACACACACACACTCACACCACACTCACACTCACACACAACTCACACTCACACTCACACCCACACACACACACACACACGCACACACACACACACACCACACACGCACACACTCACACACTCACACACTCACAACTCACACACCACACACTCACACACCCACACACCACACACACACCCCACACACCCACACACCCACACACTCACACACACACCCACACTCACACACTCACACACTCACACCCACACACTCCACACCACACACACCCACACACACCTCCACACACTCACACACTCACACACACACACACACACACACACACACCACCACTCACCCACTCACCTCACCACTCTCACTTACCTCCTCACCACACCACACACACACACACACACACTCACACTCACACACACAACACACACACACACACATCCTCACACACGCTCACACACTCACCACACTCACACTCACACTCATCACCTCACACCACACCACACTCACACCTCACACACCACACACACACACACACACACACACACTCACTCACTCACACACACACACACACACATCCACACTGCCAACCAACCAACCAACCCACACACCACACACACACACACACACACACACACACACACACACACACACACACCAACACACACACACACACACGCGCGCCACAACTGGACCTCTGTGGCTGCTGCAGAAGAGTATCGAAGAAGATTTCTAACCGGCTTGCTCATCCGTGCCAAATGACGTTCACCAGGCTGGATCGTCGTCTTTGTGAGAAGAGGCAGTTCACCCCGAAGCATACTGATGCCAGAGCGGATAGGCGACGACGAACCTTACAGGTAGAAGAAGAGATATTGGATGCAGTGTGTGAGGATCCAATGGTTAGTACAAGAGAAATCTCGTCAACGTTGGAAATACCGAGAAAATCGTACAGTGCGCGACGTTCTGAAAGAGAATCTTCTGCACCCGTACAAGACGCGAAAAGTGTGATTAAGGGAATCGGACGGAGTTTTGCAATATCATGAGGAATTTGTTGATGAATGATGATTCTGTGTTGAAGAGGATTCTGTGGAGTGACGAGTGCATGTTCACCAGAGAGGGTACTATTAACTCGCACAATTTACACTTTTAGGCGGATGAAAATCCTCACGCTGTCAAAGAGTTTTGACAACAGAGAAGATTTAGCCTTAACGTATGGATGGGAATGGTGGACCAAACCATCATGGGACGCATATCTCTCCCGCCTCGTCTGAATGCGCAAGTTTACTTGAGCATGTTGGAAGAAATGGTAGACGATTTACCGTTAGCATTGAGAATCAATCTAATCTACATGCACGATGGCGCTCCTGCTCATAATTCTTGAGTAGTGAGGGAATGGCTTGAAGAACATTTTCCTCAAAGATGGATTGGCCGGAACGGTCCAATTGACTGGCCAGCGAGGTCGTCCGACCTGAATCCTTTAGATTTTTTCATATGGAGCTTCCTCAACGACAAAGTATACAAGACGCCCCCGGAGAATGAGCAGGATGTCGAGGAGAAAATTAGTGCTGCCGTTCAGCAAATAACCCTGGAAATGTTGGAACGTGTTTTACATTCAATCCCTCTTCGATTGGAATTGTGCATGGACATGGTCGGTGGTCATTTTGAACAATACGTTCAATAATAAAAATTGTGTTCTGTACTTTTTGTAATGTTTTGATCACCAATATGCTTCTGACGCCTTGTGTCACGTATCATGAATAAAAAATTTGTTCTGTACTTTTTGTATTGTTTTGTTCACCTATATGCTTCTGACGCCTTGTGTCACGCATCATGTGCTGAATTTGTTTACATATAGCTTCCAACGTTGCAATTTAATGTCATTTTTGGATGGCCCGTTAGAAGCAACGGCGCATCGCCTAGCATTAATTGTTTTATGAGGCTTCTCTGATTCGCATGGGCTGAGGATCTTAAACTGGTTTGGCTCAATTATATATATATATATATATATATATATATATATATATATATATATATATATATATATATATATATATATATATATATATATAAACTAGTTTCTATTAAAAGTAAACTACAATACTATAACTATAAAAATCTATTTAGACAACCTATGGTTGATATCGTCAAAAAATTGTAGGAAAGTTTTTAACGGTAAACAATAGTTGCGTTGCACGAAAATTGTTATAATAAAAAGTGAATTGAAACTAAAATAAAATGTATTTAGGTCTAACGGAATATCATACATTAAAAGTAATGGTGTCCAGATTTTTGTGTTTTTAATTATGCAAAATAAACTTTTTATGGTTCTGTTACGATTTTATCTTTGCGTTAATTTTTTAAAACACCCTTATCATAACAACCACATTACATGAACGTACTTATTTATTTACCTACACCATCAACCGTGATTTTACCATCACTATTATGTACCGACTGTGATAAGGTAATCAACATTCACTCTGGTAGAAGCCTTTCGTTGGTGCAAAATAATTAATGAAAAAAGGTTCTAATAAGGCATCTTAAAAGTATTATTGCCACATTAACAAAAGTATGATCGTTTACGGACAAGAGGTTTTAGATCGGATTCTGAAAAAATAAATTGGAAATAAAACCTTACCCTAAAAATATAATTTTATAAGCGTGGATGCTTTAATGATTAATAACGTTTATAGTTCCTTCCTGCAGTATCCTCCATTAGAAGGATATTGCAAAAACCAATAAAAGTAATTTAAATTTGTTGTTTTCTTCGGTTTAAAATTATTTTCCTTCCTTCCTTTTATGCCGGTAGAAAACATTAACCTCTATATTGTAAAATAAACACCCCTTTATGTTTTATATTTCTATTTACCCTTAAATTCTGAATTGAAGTATACGATAGATGGTAACTGTAATGTACGAGTATTTGAACCCATATTTACCAATTACCTACACTTTATTTGAAAACGAAAATAGTACTGCAAATAAAGTTGTTTCATTGAGAATTGCTAGCCTCAAGTGAGTTGTTTACATTGTTTTTTAAACAAGAATGACGCACGATTCAAGCGCAGTTTACTGTTTGTTCGATATATCATCATCAAAGAAGGAAACTGTTTTAGTAAACTTTAAGAAAAATTTACAAAAGCGTAAGAAACGATGTTTTTTCTTACTTGCATGATATTTCTAGTGCGCGTAAATAATTGCATGTTACTGGAGCAAGTGAAGGGAACTGTCACTAAAAAGAAGGCTTGTGATCTGAACGGCTTAATTGCAATTTCAAATCGTATGACAGACACTTTATACTTATTTGATGGTAGCGTTTCAGTCATAATTTCCTAATTCAAGATGCAGGACACTTTTTTTATATGGAAATAACACGGTCTCAAGAGAAACCTTGCTTTGACATGCTTTTCCTAGCATATTTCTTTTAGTAATGAATGCTAACTGATAATTGATCTCTAACTGGCTCATTCTCTTCTTACTTGTCTCATTCTCTCTACATATTCTTGATCCAGCATACGTTTAAGCAACATTTATTTGACTCAATTTTTTATTTACACTTCCTGTCAACTTAATTCAGTTAACACTTTTGTACCTATTTTTGTTTAGTAGCTGCAGTGATGGAAACCGCAATTTGATTCTCGCGCTTGACATGTATTTTTTAAATAATTTCATATAAAATGTGATTACATTTTTCGTTTACGTTTACGTTTTCCGTTTAGTATTTATTTATTATTTTTAAAGAAAAGTAGATTCTTCTTTACTAATTGCGATACGTAAAGAAAAACATTACTTTTCTTTACTTATAATACAAATAACTATTATTTTTTATTCCATTCAATGATTTATCATACACACGTGATTCTCAAGTTCCATTTAATATATTAAAGTAGGTAATTAATACACCTAACTATTAATTTCTTTGTGCTACATTTAATCGAATATTAATTCAAACGCTTAGTCTAGTTTTCCTTATTAAAATTAGACATTTACTTTTATATTTCTTTATTCAATTCAATTTATAGATTAAGCTGTCAATTTCTTACTACTACGTTTCAATTTAAACAAATGTTAATTTAGACGTTTAGTTTTCTTTGAGCGCACGCACGCACTCACGCACGCCACGCACGTGGGGGACTTTTTGTACATGTCCGATAACCAAAAAATGTATTTTAACACGTCATGCGATCATCGGTTTAGTGAGTAATTTAAGTAAGTGTTATTATTCTTGAAAGGGGGGTTATTTTCACAAGATATCGAAAAATTTTACTAGAAAAAATTATTTAGAATCCACTGATCACCACACATGTCGATTTTTAGCAAAGTAAAAAATAAATAAAACGCATATTTTACCCGTAATACCATGGGCTAATAAAGACCTAGACGTCTGACCAATATATTAATTTTTTTGGTTAGTGTGGGCCGCGGACTATGTGACTGTCGCGTCGGTCACAATCATCGTCCTGCTAGTGTGACTAACTGTCTAAGTAGGTATTTACTCAGTCCGGTATTTTAGCTAATAGCCTACTGTAATAGATAATGGCACAAAGATTTAGAATTTATCTCAAAGCACAAATCATACTAATGGTAGGTAATTACTACCATTACAGGCAAATAAAAGTTTTGTTTGATAATGTACGTTCAAATGATTCTAATGGGGATATCATTGCATTTTCTAATTAAGGTAAATGTATTCTTCTAACTATAAAGCATACCTTTTTATTATTAGACTACTACGGATTGTTACATAACTTAAAATGAAATTTTTTTAACAAAAAAAAACAATATGTGCCTTGCAAATTGTATTTTGGTATCATATAGTGTAAACTTGAAAATGAACGTTACAATCAACTCAACAATAATGATTTATTGTTATGTTATCATAACTGTCGATATAATGAAATTCTTAATAATTAATGGGAACTTGTTTATAATAGAAGCGATAGCAGTAAAAATTATAAAAAAAAAAATTATTTGGAGTTTCGAACATGCGACAATTTGCTCAAGGTGATTTCATTTCTGTGTTGACGCAGTAAACCAACTACGGTACCACGGCTCAAGCATATCTATAACCTACAGCAATGGTACTTTCTACGGCTTACCTACTAATTGCTTTCATTGTTGTGTTAGTAGGGTTACCAGAGACTTTCCTGCCTGGTCAACCTATTGCGTCCCCGGTAATTGATGTAGTGATTTGTATTCGAAAGGCGTTTGATCCACAATATACAGTAATAATAATAACTTGGGACACCATCTTTCGTCGCCGCCCCAGCCTGTTGAAATTGAAACAACTTGCTCCTTTACTAGAGACGTATAGGTATTCATTGGCTTAAGCTAATACCATTAAGGGAAAATCAAAAATAATTTTATTTTAAAACAACTTAATTTAACTAAACTAGGTTGATCAAATTAGTCGAATTTTTTGTGAAAGAAACACTTAAGGAACAAAAATTTAAAAATAGCGCCTGATCGTGTTGTTAACATTGCGCCCATGTTCTTTTTTCCCACATTTTTGGAGTTCAATGTTTATTTTACAGTAAATTCTACTAATTTCATGTCAATTAGTTAAAGGAAGCCATTTTTAAAATAAAATCATCATTTTTGACTTTCCTTTAAATTAACCGAGCTAGTATGGTAGTGGTAATACGACGTGCTTAGCATTCGGGAGGTAATGGGTTGTATTCCCATTATCGCCTACCTTGCATGAGGTTTTGTGAGGGGGATTTCCTCATACACATGTAGCGAATGCTGGGGTAGTATTTCCCGCCTCAGAACCCGTTCCTTCCGATCTTATCCTGACCATACCCATCCATAATCTTACCGTACATACATACGTAATGTATGTATGCTGGGAATCCATGATTGTGGCTGAAGTAGCTCGATCAACCCACCCTCCCCCTTGGAGAGGGAATGAAATACGTAGCCCTTTCCATTTCCCCTAATGGTATTAGGGGTAAAATATAAATATTGATTTTTTTTTTTTTTGATTTGTTAAGAAATGGGCATCGGCGGACTATAATCAATTTTTTTAGTAAAATTTTTCGATATCTTGCCAAAATATCCCATTCTTCATCAATAATAGAACTTTTTTTTATTCCTCGCATGACAAGATAAACAGATTTTTTGGTTATTAGACATCCACAAATGATCCCCAAAGAAAGTTTTTTAAACAACGATAATTTTCCCATACGTACCCAACCTTATGGTAGACGCTATATGTAGATACATATATATATATATATATATATATATATATATATATATATATATATATATATATATATATATATATATAAGATAAGGAGTACCACCATGAGAATATTGGAAACGTTAAGAGATAGAGTTTCGATTAAATGGGAGAAAAGTCGGTCATTTTGGACTTTAGTAAAATCACATTTTTAAACTGACGAAATTTCGAACTGTTCCGAAGTTATGAGACAAAAAGCTAATTCTCACGATTTCGTTTTTGGCAAATTATTACTTTGTGGTTGATGCTAAATAAAAAGTAAGCAGACCTTCCACAGCTACTTTTTAACATGGCATGCATTAAACTGAAATACGACGTTTTGTTTTCGACTAACCATCATCAACTTTGTTTTTTCAAATACGGTCCTGATTTTGTTATACATAATATTAGATCTTTTTATTCTGCATTCAATCATGCGTCACACTTTATGGTTTAATTACGATTTTTAAACTTATTTTTTGATCATCGGTAACACATAAATGGACAGATAACGTAAATAGTAACTTGTAACTATAGAATCATTCTTTAACATTGAGGTCTTAGAGTTTGGAATGCGTTAAGGTTAAGTACTAATTTTCGTAGTTATTCTTCTGTTTTAAAAATAAGTTTGTAAACATCATTTTTTATGTACCACCAAAGAAAAGAATCCAGCAAAGTAGTAAAGCAACAAATGCATGGAGCAATATGGAAGCAGCTGTATATGACCAACACGTGAATGTTTATCACAAAGGAGACCACCAAGGCAGCAGTGATGTGCAATTTAATTAGGCAAGACATAACGATAAACTAAACAGAGATCATCCAAATATCACTGGAATGCCTGGTAAAAACAAAACAAAGCGTTCTGAGTTCTGCAGGGCAACATACGGTGTTAGTAACTACTAGCTATAACATACCGACATCAACTTGTCATAAGCAGTTAAACATCAATTTCAAGCAAACAACATGCTCAGAGGACCATTGTTGAAGGCGACAAATTATCTCAACGAGCTGGGAAAAGAGTAGGAAGTAGTATTACAAGACAATATTTCCCATGAAAAAATTTCATCGAATTCCATAGCAACAATAGTACTGGGAATGATTCCGGCAATCTGGGAAACGCATAAAACATGGACACGAATACAAAGAAAAAACAGTCATCAACAGAGTAAACGATTGTGTTGGAACCACTGGATACCGCAGTAGCGTCGGCACGAATTTCAGTCGACAACAGATTATAAACTGTTCGACCCCGCCGAATTTTCAACCTCAAATTGAACTGGACCTGGATCTGTCCAATTTCAATCCCAGGATGAACAGGGATACACTTGGTATCATCATTAGTAATCAAGTTAAATGGCAATTTTCGTAATTCCAGTTCAGCATAAGGAAATTTTAACGTAAACATTAGTCAGCATTGTCATTAGATCAATAATGAGTAAATTAAGAGCGCGACACAGCCTAATGTAATATCACCTATTCACCACATTAACACTTGTGTACAGGGAAAAAATGCACCTACTAATATACGGATAAGCACATGCGTACCTCTGTATAATTATTATATATTCTTTTGTAGTTAGATTAAGATAGTGTGAATTGTTGATGCCTGTGGCTATTTCCTATTAAACTGTAACTAATAGAGGTTAATTTGGAACACACACACGCACGCACGCACGCACGCGCGCACCCACGCACACACGCACTCACGTACGCACGCACGCACGCACGCACCCATGTAACTTAAGTTTCCATGTAACTTAAGTTCCCATAGAACTTTACCGTTACTATTACATCAAAGTTCATGTTTACATTTGGTTTTGTCTTTATTGATGAAATTACACGTTCTGTATCTCTTGGCTTATTATTTGGATGGCATTGCTGATACACTGCGATCCGCTGTGTATAACGTACTTGGGATTGTGTGATCGTTGAGGTTACACCTGTATTGAAACTGGTGAAATCTTGGCTACTTTGAATAACGCATAAACCTTCACAAACACAGGTCAGCTCTTTTCTTTTACCGTATGTGTAAATTGCCTTCAGCAGATTACGATCTTCTACAAGGAAATTGAGTACATTTACCTTATTTCTGTTATCAAGTATTTGACAAATATTTTACCTACGAATACAACTCGTACCTAAGTTGCCTTCAGCAGGTTACGATTGCCTACAACGAAATTAAATACATCTATATTAATTCTGTCAACGAGTATTTGTTAAACATGTTACCTGTAGTGTAGAATCGGTGCCAACTTGATACCCGACTTCAGTTAGTTTTAAACAATTTTGTCGTATGTAGAACTGCTATATGTTCATTAAACTATTCTTCAATAGTTCACACACAGTCAGCAATCAACATTTTGATTAATTCTTGTTAAAAATGTGCCACAGCCAGTAGGGAGCTCATGTACAACCTTCATTTTGGGGATAATTAATTTTGTACTATTGTCTATGTGGTCGTGCACAATAGCTTTGTTGCAATTATTGTGTTTATACCAGATGTAACTTCTTGTGTATCGTGATATTGAATCATGTCAAATTTGGCGCGATATTTCGTGCTAGTTTAAATGTTATTCGGCAACTCAAATATATTATATTCACTATCGTTTCATGGATAAGGTTGTTCAGACCAATTTCTTTTTTTAATTTAAATTGCTTAATTACTAATATTCTACTTTTTATTTGAGATAAATTAAGTGGACTGAACAAGTTTTCCAATTGTATTTAAGTACTTGAATCAAAAAGGGGTTTGTATTCAGTTTTGTTCAACGAAAGGCAAGCTGAATTATTTAATTAATTTTTATTTCTTCTAAATAACTGATTTAATAGGTATATTAAATTGGCTTTTTCAGGCCACGGTACATCTTGCGTCGGCCGGAAGGGATATTATTGTTTTTGGTATTATAATTATAAATTATGAATTACTGTGGGCGTATGTACAAGCTCACGACTTGCCCGCGTCAAGCTCATTTTAACTTATATTTTTTTGGTTTTGGGGATAATATAATTACATACTGTGTACAACTCATTTTATTTATCATTCATATATTTATATAGTTTACAATAACGTTTGGTTTACTGCCTCCTTAGTTGGGAACATAAGGAAAGAAATTAATTTACGTTTGTTGAGGGAATGTCACTTAATTACTATTCCTATTACTCCCTGTTTCTAGCTTTCTTTTCCTTCTTTCTTTAAAGCTTATGGCGCCTATTTTGGTTACTTTCTCACTAACCAAATTCTAATTTAAACTATTCTATCGGTACATCCAAAACACCCATGCAATCCGAGTATTGTGCCGTGTGGTGATTAGACACGTGGCAAATTATGGCGATTTTTATCAAACAACTTGCATCACAACCGATCTTGACTTCTGTGCATGTGAAAGTAATTTGATATTTTTTGTTGCACTTAGCTAAGTACTGGAGCGAAATATATTCGAGAAAATAACATTTTTCACCACTCTTCGCGTAAAACCAATCTTCATGAATTAATAAATCTTCTAACAAGGAATTTATTGAAAAATTGTTTAAAAAAATTAAGAAAAGGTAAGATCCACCTTCGTTACATAGTACATTAGGAGATTAGATGTTTTTGTATTTGTCAATCGATAGCTTATGTAAAAGATAGGAATGTGCAAAGTGTTTTTCTTAATCTCTTAAGGTTTAGATTTTACAGCCTGTCAAAGTGTCGAAATGATCTGTCAATTATTTCGTAAATGGTTGAAGATAGGTAGAGGACTTCATACATAGGATGTATTTAGATTTATTCTGGGCATTAAAAAATTTAATAATATAGATGCTATTTCGTTTGAATAATCAGTGGAAGCGGCAACACTGTATCACTCGAAATATTTTTATTGCTAATGTAAACTCCCCCATTTTCATCCATGTCACTTTACAAATAACTGAAACAGTTAACCGTTCCACACTTTTCAGACAGAGTGAATATGTACTACAGTAATACCGTTCTGGGTTCTAACATTTATATGTCCTCATTTAAGGTAATATTTTGGCTCACTAACAAATAAAATTGAAGGTATAAACATGGGTAAAAATTTTTCATTCACGCGCTATAGTACAGGGTGTCCCAACGATAGAGTAAAGTAAGTTTATGCTTAATTAGAATTATTTGTGTAAATTTTGTATGGACCATGGGGTAGAGGTAAGCAGTGTGCATTTTTTAAAATATTGGAAGTTATACAGGGTGCGCCAGAAAAGGAGGACGTGAAAAAGTATGATTTTTTAAATAGAACACCCCGTATTTGATTTTAGTTTTTAATTCTACGTGTCCATACAAACATATTTTGTCATACAAAAGATTGGCTGAAAGTTTTAGTTCTTGAGATATTCGCGTTTAAAGAATATTATGGTCATTTTCGTGGGGTTGATGAATGGGCAATTGTTCCGTTATTTCACAATAAAAAATTGATATTTCGTGTGAAAAATGAGTGATATTATACTAACGTTTAGACCGAGTAGTATTTCTAATTTTCTCAACAGGGTGTTTGTTATAACCATTCAAATTTGAAAATTCTCAAATTAAAAAATCAGTTTTTTTAATTGCACCCTATATATTTTATTTCATTTTATTCGGGATTAAAAATCTATCATTTTTGTTAAATATATCCTATATCTATTTTGATAGTTTTCGAGGAATTTCGATTTTTCACACTAGCTACTTTATTTTCGATAACATTGCATTGCATGGATCTTGGTAGCCATGGAAAATAATAATTGCGTTACTAAGATACAAAGGTTTCCTACTTGTCAAAATAAACACATATTAAATTTGTCGTTTTCGCATTTAACTTGTTATCAATTCTTGTATCAATTATGGATTATTCGACAAATGAATTAATTGATATGATATACGTGTTGGGCGAGGCTGAAAAAAACACTTTATTGGCACAACGAATCTACAAAATGAAATATTCTGAACGTCGAATACCTACTACTGTTGGCTTGGAAAATTTGATGGATAGATTTGATTCTAGCGGTAGTGTTAAATACTTCAAACGTAAAAAAAAAATAGAATTCGCGAAGCTTGTCGCACAGTGACCCCTCTTATGTTATCCGAAGTGAGACAGAACATGAGAAAAAGGCTCAATATGTGTATTCAGCAAGAAGGCCGTCTATTTGAGCATTTACTAAGACGCAATGTTGAATAATTATTGAATTACTGTTTCTCATTAATAAAAACTGTTAATATTCTCGCTTAGGTGGTTTGTTTTATTTCGTCGCAATTGTTTTCCATGGCTACCACGATCCACAATAATGTTATAGTATCGCATGTAACGTAGCTAGTGAGAAAAATCGAAATTCCTCGAAAACTATCAAAGATAGATATAGGATATATTTGACAAAAATGATAGATTTTTTAATCCCGAATAAAATGAAATAAAATATATAGGTGTGCGATTAAAAAACTGATTTTTTAATTTGAGAATTTTCAAATTTGAATGGTTATAACAAACACCCTGTTGAGAAAATTAGAAATACTACTCGGTCTAAACGTTAGTATAATATCACTCATTTTTCACACGAAATATCAATTTTTTTTATTGTGAAATAACGGAACAATTGCCCATTCATCAACCCCACGAAAATGACCATAATAATCTTTAAACGCGAATATCTCAAGAACTAAAACTTTCAGCCAATCTTTTGTATGACAAAATATGTTTGTATGGACACGTAGAATTAAAAACTAAAATCAAATACGGGGTGTTCTATTTAAAAAAATCATACTTTTTCACGTCCTGCTTTTCTGGCGCACCCTGTATAACTTCCAATATTTTAAAAAAATGCACACTTCTTACCTCTACCCCATGGTCCATACAATATTTACACAAATAATTCTAGTTAAGCATAAACTTACTTTACTCTATCGTTGGGACACCCTGTACATGAGCCGCCTCTCCCAGATAACAACGGTTCCGGTTTGCAATCGTTATGCAATAACAGCACATATTTCAAAATCGCATAATCGTATAATCACGAGTATATTTTAATAAAATATTTTTACATTTATGTTATTTAATCTATTCCCTAATGTTATGACAAACTTACCTACTTACTTCACGTAATTAGAATTGGTCAAGTTTGCCTGTTTATGCCATTTACAAGTAAATAGAAACAATGTGTTACAATTTCTGTTTGCTAATAGGTTCAGAACCGAACTATCTAATTCTCGAATATTATTGATTTGCATTGGAAAGCAAATATTTATAAAGGTTTAAAAGTCGAGCGAGTTGAAAAATGATACGATTTATAGTACCTTTTCATAAATAAAATTCAACAGTTTTAAAACTACGCCAAACACTTCGAATTTACATACTTTAACAACAGTATTCAGTTGTTAAATAATAAAAATTTTAGGCAAAAAGTAGTAGCCTTACTAACAACCTAGTCGTCATATTTCTTCGCCAGGCCAAAACGCATAGCGACTTGCCATTGTTCAACACTACTAAAATTTCAAAACATAGGCTTATCTAAAACTATAGTTCTGGCAAAAGTAAAATTTATATATCCAAATTGAGCTTAACCCTAGAACACCAGACTATCGTAAATTTTACGAAGCGTATTTTTGATTTTCTTCAAAACAATTTATCCGCTTGAGCCCAGCGGGATGCGTCCTTGAGTAGCTTATTCCCCACCACTACTCTACGTACTGATGTGTGCAGAATCGTTTGGTCAGTTTGATTTAGGCCACTTCGGAGTAGAGCGTCGTATATTTGACGATAATCTGGTGTTGACGTTAGTTTTTATATTATTATTATTATATGTTCTCTTGGGATCTTATTTGGAAATCAGTTTTGTTATACGGTGTTGTGCGGTTTAGTGTTTTATTTTGCGGTAAGTTTTAAGTCATATTAAGGCGTACTGGGCAAAATTAGGTCTATTAATTTTTTTAGATTTATCTTACTTACTTATTAACCTTCACGCCATTCCTTGCGACCGAGCTGGTAGTGTAGTGGTGACACGATCTGCTTAGCATTCAGATAATGGTTGATTGTTACCGTCTACCTTGTATGAGGTTTTTTCAGGGGTTTTCTCATACAATGTGGCATGGTCACTGCGTATATCACACCATGTGCGGCTACTTAGGCGAATGCTGTAGTACTTTCTCAGAACTAACTCTGTTCCTTCCGATCTATCTGACCACCTATCCTTAATCACCATGCATATATACTAATGTTGTATGTATGCTGGGAATCCATGATTTCTGAAGGAGCTCAGAGCCGCCCTCCCCTTAGGGAATGAAATACGTTGACTTTTCATTTTTTTCCTTGCGGGTAGGCAAAACAATCCCTGCCTCTTATTTATATTTCATTCACAATCTTTCTCCATGCTTTCCTATCTCTGCATACCTCCTAGCTTCCGCAAGATTCATACATAGTCTCTGACATGCCCTTTTGTTTTAAAACTCCTTATCTTTCTTTTCTTTATCATAGATTCTACTACATTCCAAGTTTTACGCGGCCTACCAGGCCCGCCTTTCCCCTAATCTCACCCACATATATTTGTTTCGTTAATCTTGAGTTGTTCATTCTCTCAATGTGGCCAAACCAACGTAATGTACAACTTGTATATCTATCCATCATAGTCTTTTCCTCACCACTCCCTCATTATGCATTCATTTTTTATCTTGTCCCGTCTCGTTTTACCACATGCGCTTCTCAGAAATCTCATACCCACGGCTTTTTTTGACATACCCATGTCTCACTTCCATACAGTACTGACGGGACGAATACGCCATTATAGATTGCTCGTTTCGCAGCTAGGCTCATGCTTTCATTTCTCATTATCGTCCACATACTTCCAATCACTTTCCTTCCAGCATTGACCCTTCGTCCAATCTCGCTCTCAATTGTACTATCTGCAGTAAACATTCTACCGAGACATACCAGCTCGTCCACTTGCTCCACAATTTCATCTTGCAGAGTAAATACTCTACTCTCCTTTCCACCTTCCCGATTGAACACCACATTCTTAGCTTTGTTCACGTGTACCTTTAGGTCCATGCTCTCACAGACTGTATCAAACTTCCTCAGAGCGGTTTGCAGCTCATCCGCACTGTCACTTAATAAGACTGTGTCATCTGCATACACCAGGAGTCGTACATTTACGTCACCAACCATTACACCATTTGTATCGTTATATGCTTGTCTAAGACATTTATCCATGTATATATTGAACAACCACGGTGACATCACACAGCCTTGTCGCACTCCTTGCTCAATCTATAAGTATTCACTCACACTCCTCTCACCCTAACACATGCCCGACTACCGTTGTATAGTGCCCTTATTCCATTTATTAGACCTTTATTCATTTAATATTTCCCACAGCTTCTCTCTATTCACTCTGTCATATGCTTTCTCCAGATCTACAAACACACAGTACAACTTCCTTTTTACCTTTAAACACTTTTCGATCACCTGCTGGAGAGCAACCATCTGATCGACACATCCTCTCCCTGGCATGAAGTCACCTTGCACATCCCACACCTATCAAGGCTTAAATTTGAGGACAGGCTAGTCTGCCGTGTTTTATTTTGTAATTTAGTGGAAGATCAGCTTTTGTCTAACGAGAGGTTACAGTTTTTGTTTATATTGTATGGTTTTATACTGGAAAATTATCGTAAACTATTAATTTTGTTAGATATTTGTGTTACTATGGTTTTGAGCAAAAAACCCCTCACAGATGCACACATGTCTAAGGAAATTGAGAGCATAATGTAAGATGGTCTATCAGACGAGGAAAATAATAAATAAGAAGACAGTAACATGAAAGAAGACGCAATTGAAATAGAATTTTTAGATTCTGACGATAATACTGATCTAAATTCGGATGGTTTGACAGGACAGGACTTCGTAGAAGGAAACTTTCAAGGAACTGCAGCAGTCCAAAGTAATATTTCTTCAGACGGAGATGATATACCATTATCAACACTTGCGCAAAATCTATCAAATCCAAGAATTGCGAAACCGTCTCACACGAAGCTAAAAGGGAAAAATAGGCATTTATGGTCTGCTGAAAATCCAATACAATCAGAAAGAGTGTCTGCAAGAAATATAATACATTTTATTCCTGGTAGCAAGGGACAAGCCAACAATATTTTAGAACCCACAAATATCTTCTGTAACTTTATGGATGACACCGTTATAACACCAATTGTCTTATATACAAACCGAGAAATTGAACGTAAATCAGAAAAGTATAAAAATAAAGACCTGACTGTAGCCAAAACATCAAAGGAGGAAATTTGGGCTCTTTTTGGACTTTTAGTTCGTTCAGATGTTATGAAGAATAACCATTTAAATGCTAGAATGATGTTTGATGGACTTCTATCAGGTTCATAAGTCTACAATGAGCTGTCCACGCTTTATGTTTCTTTTTGAATCATTACGTTTTAATGACAAGAAAACCAGGTAGTTGTATTAGTGCATATCGTCTAAATATATTTTTTTAGGGCTGACCGGAGGCAAGCAGATCCATTTGCACCTATTAGAGATGTATGGGATCTCTTCATAACTAATTGCCGAGAATCATATACGCCCACATCCTATCTGACCATCGACGAACAACTGTTATCTTTTCGCGGGCGTTGCAGTTTCAGAATGTATATTCCAAACAAGCCGGCCAAATATGGGATTAAAATTGTCATGGTTTGCGACTCCAGTACCAAGTACATGATTGATGCAAGTCCTTATCTAGGTAAAGGCACACAAACTGGTGGTGTTCCATTGGCCACTCACTATGTCAAAGAACTAACCAAAAGCGTCCATGGTAGCAATAGGAACGTTACAATGGACAACTGGTTTACCTCAATAAATTTAGCCGATGAATTGTTAAAGCCACCCTATAATCTTACTCTTGTAGGAACAATAAAAAAAAATAAAATAAATTCCTCAAGAAATTTTAAAAACTAGTGACAGGAGATCCGGCACATCAATGTTTTGTTACGACCAAAGTAAAACACTAGTTTCTTACGTACCAAAAAGAAATAAAATGGTGGTGTTACTATCCACCATGCATGATACTCCGGTATTAAATGCTACTACAGGTAAACCAGATATAGTGCATTTTTACAATGAAACTAAAAGTGGGGTAGATACCTTCGACCAGCTGTACAGCAATATGAACTGTGGACGCAAAACCAGGCGCTGGCCATTGGCTATATTATATGACATGTTAAATATGGCGTCAATAAACTCTTATGTTATTTATTGTCACACTACCTACAAAATAAGTAAGAAACCTATGTCTCATCAAGATTTTATGTTGGAATTAAAAGATTGATTGATTAGACCTTGGCTGGAAAAAAAGAAAAAATATACCAACTTTGCACCGCCCACTCCGCCAAAATATTTCCAAAATTCTGAAGTTGGATATGCTTGTGCAAAGATCTATTCAAGGTGAAAAGAAACGTAAAGCTTGTTCTATTTGCCCAAGCCATCTTCGCCGGATGACCACAACCTATTGTTTACAGTGTAATCGCCCGATTTGTGGACAACACCGCTCAGACATATGTGTTTTGTGTAGTGATCAGTTAAATTTTATTGAGTTTTTTTTATTTTATTTACTTATCTGTATCTCCTAAATAATGTTTTTTGATTTGTTTTTAATAAAAAAGAATTTGTAGAAAACATTCAGATCTTTATTTCTAAGGTAGGAAATTTTACGAATGCCTGGTAACTACGTATAGGAAAATAAGTCTGGTGTTCTAGGGTTAATTAAGTAAAAACGGATTTTCTACTTTTATGAAAGGGTCTCGTATAAGCTTATATCAAAATTTTATACCTTAATACGTTATTTAAAGCACCCACCTGCACAACAACTACACCTTAAAAGTTGTACATGTATGACAAAAAAAAAGAAAAGAGGTAACATCTCAATTTGAACTTAATTAAACCCCATTTTAAAATTCTATTTCGTGCAATGGTTTATGCAAAGATAATTAAAAAAGGACTTTACAAATTTACAAATTCAATGTTTAAGTAAGTACAGATTAAATCAAATAATTAAGAATTAGTTTTCTTACTACAACTAACGAAACTATAACTAATCCTTATTCTCTGAATATTAGTAAACGACGTAATCTTTATGTCGCATATTAAGCTTTTATAGACGTGATGAAGCAATTTGGACGTGTCCCATTTTTTATTACAATGTCGCGAAGTGGAAGTATTTGATTTGTACACGTGAATAAATATTACTACGGTAGGAAAAGAAATTTAATGCAATTTCCAGAATTCATAATACTTTAGTTTGCACTTTGTCCATCAGGATTAACATTTTTTGATGATTTCGTGTTCGTTCTCTAATGAGTGTAAACCTCACTGCCGAGTCTCCACTATAACGGGAGGAATTTATTGCTTTTGAATGATCGCCACGATATCCCAAGTGAAATTAGTTATATTACTAAACATGCTTTCAATAATTAAATAAAGTAACAGTAAATGTGGCTGTGGAATACGGAACATGGGATGGGGTTGAAACGATCATTTGGCATATTCGTTATAAAGATGCTTTAACTTGTATTAAGAGCGTATCCATTTTTTCTGCACAGAAACGTTTTCTCCAACTATCCGTTTCAGATTCTATCGCTTCCCACAATATAATAGAACAAGTCGATCAAAATGAAATAAGGTGACTTAGTTTTACTTTCCGTAAATATTCATTGAGTTTATCTTGATATTCTTTCGAAATTTGTTCTGTTTCTGTTCTTGCTTCGGTAGAGCTAATCCAGTTATCGAAACAGAAATTTGATACCACCCTCCAATATAGAGAAACGCCTGTTACTAGCTTTTACACAAATTTAACTGGGCGTCTGACAAAAGAAAATCTTTAACATATTCCGACATGTGGGGTGCCACATACCGCATTATTTTATTTAAATAAAAGTTCTCACACTGGAATTCTAATTTTTGTCTTATAATAAACTCGTTTGGTCTTCACTTCATCAGCAAAACGGAGATTGTATATAAAAACCATCATATAAAGAAAATACTCAAGTTTCCTCATCGTGTGCCCGAACAGAAAGGAAATATAACAGAAAACCTTCCAATTGACATATTTACAGTTAGCAATGAACAGAAGAATCGAAGGTAATAAAAATAAATTGTACTCATTACTATAAACGAAGACTCATCTCAAAATAATGTCAAACAAAATTTCGTGTGTAAACTGAGCGCAGTTTGGCAGTACGTGAAAGCATATTCTAAACGTAACATTTTTGCACAAAGTTCACATTCATATTTAGTGTTGCGGTCACGATTATGGGAACAGAAGTCACACTTTCGCTGCTGGCTGAGCCTTTGTTTTTTCGCAGAATGTTCTTCGGGTACTCCTCTGATCCTATGCAAAGCCATTCTGATTTCAACAGGTATTCTAAAATTGGTCATCCTTGGTTTATGGTAATCATTTATCATCTCAAATCCAAATTTTGTGAAAAAATCTTTTCTTTTCAGAATTAGTCCGTCATTATTTTCACTATGGATTATTTCGGAATGGATACCAGCTGTAGGTATTCATTAGGGAAAAAAGCAAAGTGAGAAGTCGTCGCCCGATACTGTGAGATACGCTGTATGTTACAAACAATTCACCAAATGGTGAGCAAGTAGTTTTTCTTGGGATTCATCTTCAGTGTCATCATAATGAAGTGTTGACAAAAGCAGAAAAACTTTACCTTTTTACGGGACGTACGATACGATAGTGAAGCCTTCTTGGAAGCCAAAAGCGATTGATTTTATTGATCGATTGCGTACGTTTAATAATTTTTTAGGAATTTCAAGTTTATTCTTCGGCTTCGTACCGCCTCCTATTAGACCATGATTTTTACGGAGCTTTTCAAAAAAATCACAACTTGTGTACGAATTATCTCAGCTAATGTTCCGGAGCGTACCATTATATGTACTGACGAGCAGTAGAGCTGTTAGTTACAACACACGGACCATCAGGTTGCTTACCCACTTAGACTTCCATTTTTGTCATGTGAGTACAAGCATCTACCAAGGCTTGATCCTTGATACCGTACTTAGCCGGCTTATTCGGCATGTATTTCCGAAATGGACACCTGCCTCTTAAAGCCTGTAATTTTTCGTCAACATTCAAATATTTACCAGGCGAATAAGTATTTTTGCATTTTTCAATGAATTTTTCTGTTATGCCCTTATGGGAAAACATGTGCGTAAAAATTCAAACCGTCTCTCAGCCATGGTTACTCGAAGTATCTCAACACCTATCTTGTCAGTGTTTAGATCCTTCAATACACGATGGTTGTTTCTGAACGCCCTTGCTAAATACAATAGTCTCAATACAGCTCTCAATTTCATTTTGTGTAGGTTGATAATAAGAGGACTTCTCCCA
>JARFJB010002353.1:2420000-2422500 GCA_036346205.1 Vesta saturnalis | reverse complement strand
ATCGAAACTTAGTATGAATGACGATATTTGGGTTACGGTACAACAACCATTTTACACCTGGTTAGGGGAAAACAAATTTGCAGTTTCATTACAAACTCGCGTATTATGGTAACTATGATATTATGAAACGGTAACTATACTATTATGAGCACTTATTATGACTTACGTAACAAGTAAGTTGACTACTGTATTAAGTAGACATTTAATAGCCATGTTTCGATAAAACAAATAATGAAAGGTATTATAGTGGCATTAAAGCACAACTAAAGGTTACAAGGTGCTGTGCATGTAAAATATCTCTTCTGTGATATTTTGTTTTTCAGGGTTTGCTGCTGATCTTTTCATATCAGGTTAGTCTATATTTTGGAGACATCCAATAAGCATAACTTAAATTAGAAGGATAAAAAAAAATTTTTCCAAACACCAGCGGTAACTACACAATATCAACAAATTAAGATAAAGTGTTGTGTATATAACCTTGAAAACAACACCAAAAAGTGATTTCCAAACATATTAAGGGAGAATATTATATTGAGAAGATTTTATTATTAAATTTTGGCTGGGACGCTATCCAAAACAAAGACTTATTATATAAGAGAAGCTCAGATAAATTAGTTTAAGTGAGAACCAAGCTTATCAGCAATTATTGATGGGACATTAACTAGTTCTTCAAGTGAGAGTTAAGTTCTTACGTTTTTTCGTCATTCGTCTACTGCGATGCAACAACTTTTGGAAAATGGCAGCAGAATCTGAAGTAACGGATATATAGGATAGGTCGTAATACTTTACTCACAATAGGGGAAAGTCAAATTAAAAGGCGTCAGTTTGTTTATAGTCGAAAATATCAGGGTCTAAACACCTAAATGCGAGTATTCCACAACAAAGTTTGTAACAAGTAGTTGAAGATGTTATATCAAATAAAGCACACTTAATTTATGTAATTATGTTTTGGAAAATTACATTCTGACAATTTAAGTTTCCTATCCTAAAGGCGCTTGATACCAAAAACATTTAACTATTGAAAAATTATCTCAAAGGGTCAATCTCAAAAAGACTTGGTTAGAATTTTGTTGTTAGACTTAAAGTCTTTAAAGTGGCTTTAATTAATTATATGTTAATCCATTGTAAGCTGCTTCCGCTTAGTTTAATTAAAGTGTATTTTAATTTGCCTCGGTCTAGCTCAACGGGTTTTTAAATTCTATAAAAAAAGGGGGGTTAATCGTTGTTACTGGGATTGATTACTATTACCAGGTCCGTCCACACTGAGCAATATACATGTAAGGGTTTTAAACGTATGTTATTCCAATGTGGTTTATACAATCTAATATTTACACTTATTGCTATTACAACTAACATAAAACGATAAGTAAAAAAATAACAAAGTACTTCAGGTAAAATAAACACAAATATCGGGACTTCTAGCCTACCTCGGAATGTCGTGAGTTGGTCCAAAATTCTCTGCGAGGGGGCCTTTTGTATACGGATTGGAGCGGAAGTCGTTAGACCGCGTATATCCTTACGTTTTCCGTAAAAATATGGTTAGCGAGATATTTATGCGCTCAGAAAGGAACGGGCCCTCATTTATATTACGATATAACGAGATTTTAAGAAGAAGAAGAAGAAGGATAGAATTCTTCCGTTAATTGTATTAAAAGCATTCTATTATCTCGAAGCCATAACACCTAGGTAATCATTCTTTTATTTTTTCATTTGTCGAAATGTTAAAGCAATTACATTGGTATATCTGTTAAAAACAGGCCTAAAGTAATAAGTTCCCTTATCGTAGCTTCACTGACCCATAAACCGTAGAACCTTTCATTTAAGGACGACTAAAATCTCTTCTAGACTTAGTATGTTGATATTCTTTGGGTTTTAGCAGTGACCTAAATTGAGAAACCGTCAACTAAAGGTTCGAGATCTATTTTACTATAAGCTGTACAGAATCCAAATTGAATAAGTAATTCTTTGACATTCATACATGTATGCTCGGTTTGCAGTTCGGTTATGTTATCAAGGACGTCAATTACCAATGTAAATAGTACTATGGACTCTTGCTTATCTGTAAATATTATTAATAATTGGTCGTAAGCTTAGCTATTCCCAGTTGAACTTATTCATTTTCCATATGATATTGGAAATTACTGTAAAGAGTTATTTATGATTACTTATAATGATTATTGGGGTTTTTAATAGTATATTTTAATATAAACCTTTTGTAATCAATTTTACTTACCATAACCGTCTTTGTTCACTGTGACGAATTTACAGGGCCTACTGTTGTTTAGTTCAATTGTTAAGATCTATCGCATTGCAGGCGCTTGCGACAATACCGGTACGAGGTATTCGGCTTAGTTTAAGTACACGGATTCCGGTTAGATTACATAGAATTTTCGCATTGTATTTAATTAAGATTGTTGCGAGAATACCCCTACCTTTATTCATATATTTTTCTTTTTTTTGCGTTATCAGTTATATTGAAATATTCAAACATTACACGTTT
>JARFJB010002353.1:2350000-2417500 GCA_036346205.1 Vesta saturnalis | reverse complement strand
TAAAAATTACTTTCCACTCCTTTTCATCTTCCTGCGCACGTACACCATCTCGAATGCGTTGCTGCAATGCACTTTCCCACCCCTGTAGTATTTATTTCTTATTACAACCCGCTCGGTCAAAACACCCTATCCGATGACCTTTTAATCTACGCCTCTAGCCTACCTAAAGCAGTTATCATAGGCGATTGCAATGCCCGCCACATCCAATTCCGCAACTAATGGCAGCAGTAACAGGATATCCTCCGCTCTGTTGCAGCTGCCGCTCTTGCTAATCGCCAACACATGGCCAACATATTTCGATCATTTAGGTGCCCCAATACTAGGGTATATCATTGTTTCCGAACCCATAGCCCACTATTTCGATTGTGAGTGCTTTCTAGGAACCACGATCACATCAGATCATATACCCCTACTGGTCTAAACTTCATTTTGTCCAACTCCCGCTACCTTGAAAGCACATCGGACGGTGTTCTCCGAACACATCTCGAACAACGCCCCCACACCCAACATTCAAACGACCCAAGAACTCGAGAGAGCCATTAGAGACCTAACTTCCGTAATTACGGAAGCGGTCGATATTTCTGTCCCATTAGAAATCATCGACACTTCCCGAAAACCGCTCTCACGGCACATTGTGAACTGGATTAAAGAGATAAGACGAAACTATCGTCATTTCTTGCGATCTAGGAATCCGGATCTCAAGATCGAATACAATCGCCTTAACGCCTTAATCAAGCACTCCGAAGACTCCAGGACCAAAGCCACCTCTCAGCTAGATTATAGAAATGGTAAACTCTTCTGGCAGCAGTTAGATATACTGACCAGAAGGAAAGTCAACCGTAAATCCCACCTAACCCACTTTCAGGGCAACCTAATCTCCTCCGACCAATGAAAGGCCGATTTCTTTGGTCACCACCTCCAATCCATTTTCCGATCCCCAGATGATCCCCAATTGGATAACCGGTTTAAGACTCTCCTCGTGGGTCGCCTTGAAGAATTCCGCAACCTTAACCTTCCTGAAATCCAACTCCCTAACGAGAATCCTTTTTATGCCCCCATCACGACCGACCAGGTCCACACATATCGTCCATCATTTACCCGACCCAGCCCTCCGACTATCTGGAAATCGACCTCCACGGTCATGACATCCAAACCCCACGTCGATCTAACCTCACCCCCCTCCTATAGACCAATCTCCCTCCTTTTGCATCGGAAAATGCTTTGAGCAGATTCTAGCCAGGCGACCACCTGTAATTTAACCAACAGCCATTTCTGCTTCCGTCCTAACCGAACGTGCCACGATCCCTTGTTGAAGGTGCTTACAGACCACCAGAGCATTCAATCACGAGCAATGCAATCTGGTTGTGTTTCTGGAAATTAAGCAACCATTCGACGGGGTCTGGTATGCCGGTGTCCTGCACAAGATCTGTAACCTCAATATTCCTGACACTTTCTCCAAACTCTTACTCTCATTGGTCAGGTCAATCGGTCAGTTCGGGTCAAAGTAGGAAAACCTTCTCAGATAATTTCCAAGCTGCAGCAGGCGTACCGCAAGGTTCTGCCTTAGCCCCTATCCTCTATATTATCTTCGCATTCGACATTCCCGAAGTCACACAATCCGGAGTAGTCGTTTCGCAGTTTGCGGATGACACCGCCTTCTGGACGGTGAATCGGGACAGCGAAACGGCATCCCTCCTCATACCTAAAACCCTTCGGAACTTCTCTAACTGTGCGAACCGATGGAGAGTCTCCGTCAATCCCATCACCCAAACAATCCTCTTCCGACATCGTAATTACACCGAAGATAAGTTCCCAAAGCTTGCCTCCAGAAACGTTTCCCTCGCCCTAAACCAAGAAAGACTACCACTCCAACAAGAGGTCACCTACCTAGGAATCCTCCTTACTAGAACAGTCAGTTGGCTCCCAGATGTAAAAAGAACACTTAACAGGATAAGAAACCGCACTGCGTCTTCCGGGGCAGAACCAGGGGTTGCCAACCCAATACACTGCAACACACTTACATAACATATATTCGCCCTGTTAGGGATTTCCGAGCACGCATATACACATTGCTTCCTGTGAACGCCGAATACTCAGACGCATACACAGGTTACCTCTCAGGTACCCTAGCGACCTCACAACACGCAAACATATCAAACATCTCTTGCGGAATCCAAATACTACAGAAAAGCTTTGCACATAAAAGAATTTTCGGCGACACTGCCCCTACCAAAGAGATCCTTACCACTCCTTCAACCACCGTTTTCCCCAATTCCCACGAAAAAAACCTAAATTAAAAACAAACACTTCTACCCCCCACCTCCGCGATCCTTAACAACTCCTTGGCGATCTCGGCGAGATAACATTCATATGCCCTCCGCATCCCCTCGTCTATTCGATGACGATCTAGCATGAAACCCGACAACGAATCGAATTAACCACTTTAAGCACCCTATACCCATCTGAACAACACACACTTAAACCAAACCATTACATTCTTTCTCTTCTATTTCGAGAAACCAAACCTGACTCTATTTTCTTACGAGAAACTAAATCTGATTCTCTTCTGTTTAGAAAAAAATCAACCAAACCGCTCTTCTCTTTCGAGAAATAGACCAGCCTGATCCTCTTCTCCTTGGAGAAACCAGCTGTAACGACTAAATTTCATCTATTTGAATATATTATACCTAAGTACTCAAACCTTCACAATGATAGATGGGCACTACGTTTTACTTAAAATTTTATTTATTACAATTTGTCAATAACAGATAGGCAACACACCTTACATGTAAGTTCCGGTTTGACTTATGTTTAAATTATTGCAATATTAAGATAATAGCTAACTTTGGATTGTTTACATTACCTTTTAATTTGAAAATCCTTTTATCATTTTTCGCGGCGCAACTAAAAGTAACCAGAAAATAGAATTTCACATAAACGTTATGTAGTGTGACATTTTTTTTTGAGTAGTAGGTTTTTTTTGCAATATTAATTGATATACAGAGTTCTCTTTGTGTAATCTAAATTTCACTATCGCTTACTGTAAGATATTTTATTTTGGTGTAATATAACTTTTTTTTTAGGGTTAATTTACTGATTTGTTATCCTCAGGTAGGAAGTCGCTCCACTACATTTCTTTATTATTCATTTATTAATAACATGCTATTTCTTTAAATTCTATACTGCAGAGTGACTCGCAAAAGTAACTAAGAAGTCATTTTTTTAGTCGTCAGTTGTGTTGGGGGAAAAAGGATAACAAAGGTATAACTTTGGTTTAGAGCTCTAACGCGATTTTCGGATTATAATAATTTTGCTGTAGTGCTTTGGGTAATTTTTGTAGGTATTGTAGGACTACATATTGTCCTCCAATGCAATTGGGGTTTATGGGGTAATTCTTGGCGAGACCACTACCACCGTATTGTAGTACTGCTTCACTAGTTCACTATTAAGATTTTTCGTCTTCTTTTTTTTAGTAGTTACTAAATTTATTAAAGTGGTAGTGAAACTCCCGCTGGGGGGATCGACTTAGATTTTATATGTCAATCAAGTTCGTATTAGTTTAAACATTGTTAATAGGTATTATTTTTGCTTTACATTCATTCATTTTCATCAGTTACAAATTTTGTTACAGTGCATAATTATTTTTATTTATATTGGGGTTTATTATATGAGTATTCTCGATTTAATTTTTTTTTCTTTTTTTCCCTTTTTGTTTGTGTTTGACTGTTCCTCCCCTTTCAAACTTTGGGGGTTAAATCAAAGTTTGTGACGCTCAACATCCTTCCTTGTTCTTCTTCCTACTCTTTTTCCTTTCCCTTTTCTTACTGTATTTCCGTAATTTGCCCTCCCGACTAGCCGGCACATCACTTTCGGGCACTGTGCAGCAAATTCTGCTGTCACACAGCCTGATGTATTTCCTAACAATCCAGAACCCCTGAATCTAACTTGTAACCAGTATACGTCCATCCCCCTCCCCCCGGTTGTCAAAACCTCGGAGACGGTATACACAATTAAATAACACGTCGCTTCCAATCAGCCAACGTAGCCGCAAACTCGTAGGTTCTCGAACCGTACGTGTTTGTGCCTTCTCCACACATATTGGTCAACCAACGTAGAGCAAACTGGATCCTTTCCCGAATTGTCGGTGAAAGCCGCACGATTCGAATAGTCTTCATCTTTAATCTATCGGTGCGAATCGTACTCCTAGAACCCTCACTTCTTAGGCGAAAACCCCTGTACAATAGTACTTTTAACCAGAATAATCTAATGAGTTACTTACACCCGTACAAAATACCACAGAAACATCTGAGATTCATCGTCTATACACCAGAAAAATATTTTATTTCCTGTTCATTTTCCGTTATTTATTTTGAAAAACCAGTTCCTGTCATTATAGGAAAGCATTTTAATTTTCCTGTTTAAATAAACATAAAATTAATATTCTTTAAAATAAATTTTACATGATAAACTTTCCCAAAGAGTCATTCCATTGAAAAGAAATTGATAAGCCTGGCATTTTATGCTTACATCTGTATAATTTTATTTAAGTGTAAATAAAATATACTCAATCAGGTTAGCTATAATTTATACAGACAAAATTATTATTGAGATAAGTTAATAACGCAACTGTCCATTTACAATTATTGATATCTAATAGGGAATAGATTTAATTTTTTCAAATAAATAGTAAGAAATAGAGAAACTCGCCTATTTAAAATAGAATCGTTAAAACCTACATTCTAATTATTTCTAGACGTCAATAAAAATCACACTTGAATATAAAATTTTTCTATACACTATAAATTAACCAGAACAGAAACAAACACACTCGTAGAAATACACCTCCAACATAATTAATTATTTAAAACACCCCTTAATACCACAAATACATTGTGAATTGATAAACATCGTTTGTAAACAAAGTCGGCCATCTTTAGTCTAGTAAACGGCCGGTAACGATCCCAAAACCCCCTACTTTTCAGATACAAATTTAACCAACGTTTAACTAAGTTTCCCAGGATCAACCATAATGTGCATGTGTGCGTGTGTGTGTGTGTGTGCATGTGTACGTGTGTGTATGCGTACCTGCGCGTGAGTATGTTTCTGTGTATGATGCGTGCGTGAGTGCGTGCGAGTATGTGTGGTGCTTGCGTGCGCACGTACGTGCGTGCGGGTATATATATATATATATATATATATATATATATATATATATATATATATATATATATATATATATATATATATATATATATATATATATATATATATATATATATATATATATATATATATATTTGTGTCCGTGTCCGTGTCCGTGTCCGTGTCCGTGTCCGTGTGCGTGTGCGTGTCGTGTGCGTGTGTGTGCGTGTGCGTGTCGTGTGCTGTGCGTGCCGCGTGCGTGCGTGCGTGCGTGCGTGCGTGTCGTGCGTGTGTGCGCGCGTGTGTGCTGTGTGCGTGTGTGCGCGTGTGTGTGTGTGTGTGTGTGTGTGTGGTGTGCTGTGGTGCGTGCGTGCGTGCGTGCGTGCGTGCGCGCGTGCGTGCGTGCGTGCGTGCGTGCGTGCGTGCGTGCGTGCGTGCGTGTGTGTGTGTGTGTGTATGTCTGTGTGTGCCTGCCTGCATGTGTCTGTGTGGGTGTGTGAGTGCGTCTGCGGTGCATGTGTTCGTACTTGAGCGTGCTTGCGCGTGTGTCCTCGTGTGCGCGAGCTTGTGTGCGTGTGTATGTTCGCGCGCATGTGAGCGTGCGTGTGTGTATTTGGGTGGATGTGAGAATGTATGCTAATACCAACGATACATCCATGTCGAAAACACGTAAGTATTTAAAATTTTGTATTTAAGCTTGTTCTATTTTCTCTTGGAGCTTATTAAATTTTGTGAGGAATTCGGCGGCAGAGAGGGTCGCTTTATTAGGGGCTGTTTGGACCTTTATCAAATATCCCTAAAACAGCTGTATATTTCAAAGTTATATTCTATGCCATTTTTTAATCATTATTCACTATCTGAATAATCATTAGTGTCTAATGCGTAGACAGGTTTTTATAATAATTTAATTTTTCATAAGTATTCTTTATAAAGTTTCTGAATGTCAAGCGAAATATATGTAAAAATGAAACAAAAATTTTTGAAAATGCTTATAAGCTGTATTATCGATATTTTTACAGTTTCGGCCGGCTTCGGATTTTCTTTAAATTAGCATCAAGATGGCTATAAATATTAATCGGACATGAAGTTTTAAACGTTTGTTTGACAGATTATTGTTTCTGTTTTTACAATGTTGATTATTTTCTTAATTAACTCATTACAAAAAAGGTCACATCATTATCCTAAAAGAACCCTCTCTCAAATAACTTACGCCTAACTATCGATTTCGAACTTGTAAGGACGTTTTCTGACTTCATGTGAGGTTTGCAATCAGCCGCCTCCAATAATTTTACTAGATTAAATGTAGTTAAGAGTATTAATATTTCACTTCGTTAAGGTGTCAACTCTTCGACGGAATACGAACTACGGTTTCTGGTTACAGGGGTTGATACGGGTTAAATCTGTCTCGGACGCCACCCAAAGATCTACTATGCCCAAAATAATTTTTGGGCCAATTCCAAATTCGTGTATGGTTTCCAAACGGAATGCTCCAGTTTCCTCTGTTAAAGGTTATTTTAGGATTTGAAAGGCTGTTGAAGATGTTTCTATAACAAAATTGTCTCGGTTGGGGAGTTACAGTTTCCCCCTATACGAACTTGTGTCCTTCACCAGTAATTGATGACTGGATGGACTATTTTTAATAAATACAAGCCCTCTTAACATTTAATTAAGCTTATGTGGTTAAACTCTAATCATACGGTTTTTCAGTAGCAACCAAACCTTAACGCAAGCATTTATTTAAATAAATTTCGATTCTATTGTTGGGAAAATATATATATTAAAGTAAATGTAGTCAAGCAATTAAAACTACTATTTTACCTCACATTTTGGTAGGCACTAAAGCTCTTTTGTAAAAATGTAATAAGCAGTTTACCTAATGACAACCTTTTTTTGCTGCATAAGGCATCAATTCGACCTCGCTTAGAACAAAATTTTTATGGCTCAGTTGGTGCTCCCCAATTCGCTCTTAATATCTCAAGGAAGTGGCATTAAGCTTATAAGTTACCTGCCCTTAGTGTCCAACGCGCAAACAAATCGTTTCAATTATCTCATTGAGCTATCAATATTGTAATGACCATAACGCTTCTGAATGGCATTGTTTGATGCCACCTCAGTTCACTTGCTAGGGATACGTAGTTCACTTATTCACATCATCGATGTGCATCATATATTTCAGCTTGTAGTACCAAACAGGCACAATATACACGTTATCCAACATAGCTTCGAAACTCTGAAATCATCTTCCGTGTTTCAATTTTTCCCTCAGTTATGATATATAATGGTATAGTAGTTTGGTCAGTATAACGAATGTTCTGATCACATATCTAAATGTTGGACTATACTTTCTGTATTGTGCGAGATACAAATTTGTTTAATGATCGTGGCTAAGTTTGATCTAACGTGCTGAAGCACTTAGGAACATTTAATAGGATGGATTGGGACGGTATTGTATTTTGATTGTATTTTTTCATAACATAAGTAGGAGGAAAACAGGAACTAGGAAGGCCATTGCAGAGTTTAAAACCGTGCACCCATTTGTTACTATAAGTTAAGAATTGTACTGCACAAGGAAGATGCGAATGAGCAAACCGAGTATTTCTAGCAAAGAAAGAAAGAATCGAAAAGATGGCCTTACGCTCAACGGTTTGTGTGACAAAAGTTAACGACACGCTATCATAAGCCTAATGGTTTTCCTTTCAAGACAATCTACAACGCAAGAGCGTGTTGGAGAAAACTAGCTCAGAGGTGAGAACTATACTCTCTATGCTGTCGAATTTGGGCCTTATATAGCAGAAAGAGTTGTCGGGAGGTAAGCTTAGATCTGTACAAAAAGCCAATTTTAAGAGCAGCTACTTTAGTAGCTGATAAAAAATGGTCAATCTATGATAAATTTGAGGATAGTCAATCTCAACATATTAATAGTGCCTGAAATGTAGATGGGAATCGTTCGTACTTACAACAGGAAATGATCGGTCTATTTTGGCGGACATAAGGAAACACTGTGTTTTGTTAGCATCAAACTTAACTAAAATATCTCTTCCTCATTCCAGGATACGTTGCATGTGTTTATTGATTTTAATGGCCATTTCAGCTTAATGTTTTAAAGTCTCGATTTGAACTAGAAGGTAGATTACTATTATGAGTGGTCTGAGATGAACCATAATGGAGAGTGATTTCGTCAGCAAAGCAATAGATCGGGCTAGTCGTTGAAGAAATAAGATCATGTATGTATAGCAGAAAAGGTATAAGAGTCATAAATAATTACTGTGGCACGCCTGCGATGGTAACGACTTCTTTTGAATAGAAGCCATCAACTACGACACGTATTCGCTTCTTAGCAAAGGAACAGGACCCCTAGTTTGTGAGCTTATGGGGAAGCGAATACTTATTCCAAATTTGATCAAACGATTTTGAGATATCTAAAGTGAGTACCACTATTTCACATGATTGCGTTGTTCCAAACTTCGGTCACATATGAAAGGGGATCATCTGTTGAACAACTCTGCCTAAAACCATATTTGTGGTCACTAATAAATTTTTTAAATTCAATGAAAGAGAGTAGTTGCTGATTGATGATCTTTTACACAACTTTCGATAAAATGGAAGTGATCGCAATTGGTCAGTGATCAGAGGGTTCGGTCTTGCTGCCTTTTTGGGAATAGGTTGAACATTTTCTAACTTTAATAAGGAAGAATATTCCCTAGATGATATAAATATTGAATAGAAATTAGACAAGACTGGTACACGTTTGAAGGAACATTTTTTTTAGACAATTGTGGTTCTTATGGATTCCTCGCCAATTGCCCTCTCGCCCTCGTAACCTAAATCAAAACGAACGTTTGTATGAAATTTCATTACTTGTCTGTTTGATCGATGTTTATTTTGAGAATAAATTTCATTATTGATCATCTTTGAATAATTATTGAGAAAGATATTGGACAAAATATTGTAATGATCCTAAAAATCATCATAAATTAATTATCCAATTCTAGTACAGAAATTCCTATTAAAACTTCTTTGATATTTATTTCGTCAAACTGAATGTAGTATTGTTTATAGATCCTATCAGTTTCCCACTCCTATTCCCTCTCCTAGTAAATCCCCTATAAATATCTGCGCCCACCTTCACTCATCCTATTCTATTTCACAATTCCAATTTAATTCCACTTGATCTAGAAATTCTGACCAGTGAAAATCAAATTACCTGCCTGCTTATTATAACCTGCCTGACATTAATTTTGTTCTAACCTGCCTGCCATATTCTAGTTCCAGTTACCAATTATCCAGAAACGTAAGTACCTATTTACACTTTCTCGTTGTTTGTACCACGAGGAGTAGCAAGTAGTTACACAGTAACGTGATTCTACTATTGGTGGCTTCGGTACCAAGAAGTAAGGCTACTTTACGCAGCCCTTTTTCTACTCTAACCATAGGATCCGAGCAACAACCTTAAATCTGCCCTATCGGTGTACGTACCTCGAAGGATAGATAAAGATTGGTAATAGTATTGCTTTATTAATGGTGGTTTCGACTATAATTATAAGGTAATCCTATACTGTGGCATCCCTAAAATTCTCCCTATTACCCTTGTATAAACCTGACCCCTATCCACCATTCATTCGGAGATAACACCCCGAAGAGTATATAAATCCTTAGTTACCCACCTAATCCCGATTCACCAAGTAAAACTCATTCCGTTCCCAGTACAGTATAAATCGCATAGCTATAATATTCCCTCATCCAATTTTGTACTACTTATCCCTATCTGCCATTAATTCGGAGGTAACACACGAAGAGTGTGTACAAATCATTAATCAAATACCTGATCCTAATTCACCAATATAAAATGCCGTCACCAGTATCTTGTAAATAAAACACTTACCCCTGTATTATTCTATTGTCACACACCCTCTTGAACCCCTCCTACCTAGTACCCATTATTCAGCCCATCACATTGTCCTGTAATTTCAATATAACACCACCAGAATAAAATTCACTAAATTTCATTTTATCTAACCTTAATATTAGTTATCAAATCTAATTTAGTACCCTCTACTTCCATTTCGTATTATTTAAAACTTTAAATTAAACTTCTTCCAAAGAATTTCAAGTGTAATTATTTTGCACCATTATAATTAAAACACACCAGGTATTCCATAGACGAATTTGATACAATTTAATAATATTCATTAAAAATTAATTCACATTCACAAACATCAAATTTTGCAACACAAGCAAACATCTGATTATATCACGTTGCAAATGTTGGTGTAGGTCAAGGACAATCCTAACCTATTTAAGTACCGAGTTTTTACTCAATCTCAAATATTGATCTCCCATTTATTTAATTAACCCCGTTAAATTACTAAGACGTCAACCCCTGTATTTTACATTACTCATTGTTTTCAATTAGTAAAAGTCGTAAAAAAATCATTCTTAACTAAAAAATCAGTTTGTAGTTGTTGCTTCCCTTATTCACAAGAAATACACAGCCCACTGATACTCCCATATACCAGCATCGTAAATAAACCACCTAATTCCTTTTAAGAATTAATTTTCTTTGCAAAAATTACCCTTATTTTTAATTGTTATGTGACAGAATTAATTTTTTGTTTTTATATTATTTAAGAAAGTATTATATTTTAATTTCCTTGTTTTTTTATTGCAGTATAGTTATATACATTTTGGGTTAATTTTCTTTAACCATAAGCAACCCAACGCACTCTGGAGTGTTGAAAATTGCCAACAAAACCTCCAACTGAGCTAACTAACCAGGGAAATTAATAAAACAATTATTGTACACACTTGCTATTCATTTCTTGCACATATTTTTTTTAATTTTAAAATGATCAACTCTCGAAAAATTATTCTTTGTTTACCTCTTTTTAAAAATTCAGTCTCGTAATTATTTGTTAATGTTTGGTACCCCTGAATACAGACACATGCGTACTTGCATTATCATAATTGTTATTGCAATTGGGTACGTAACATTTACTGAGCATAGTGAAGCACTTAAAATTCAATTTTAAAATGTACCTACTGTAGCTGCTTTGTGGATCACAACGACTAGCCACATAAACAAATCACAATAAAACAACTAACAAAGTCAATTATGTTTATACCACTATTTATCGAAGTTTGGTATAAATTATCTTGTTTATTGACATCTAAGTTTTTATTTAACGCCTTACAGTGAGTTTAAATAACAGTTTCTAAGTTAATCATACTTTAAACTAGCACAAACTAAGCAGGATTAACTCACGCACTGAGATAACAAAGATAAAGATAACACCGAGACGTCTACTCTGATATCATTTCATGTGAGTTTTTGCTTGTTCCCGGTCTGTTACTTCACGGAGATCACGGTTGTATCTGTAAGTCCTACTAAACCAGGGCAGGGAACGAGAATAACTTGTACGGTTTTGTGTTTTGAAATGTATTATTGCGTGCTCATGCGGACGACTTCAGACTCAATGTCCTGAGACGAACATGACGTAAAATGTCATGGAAAGGTTGCAAGGACTTCTCGTAAATCACTCCAATAAGCTGACTTAAAGCACCACAATGTTCTATCAGTGTTGCGCATAACAGAGGAATTAGGGACAGTAGAATCTATTTCTATTAGACAGTGGTTAGATAGACCTAGTGGGAAAAGAACTGAAGTTTTATAAACAAGTGGGTTTGACGTAACAAAAAGGAGATATCACGAGACGCAAACTAAGACATCTTTTAAACTAAGTTACTCGAAGAAGCCATGAAAGTTATTATTTTTGGGAGACCTATAAATCCAACAGTAGTATTTTACAAATTAAGGACCAGAATACACGAACCAAATTACGGCTGAATTTTTTAATTTGAAAAGAAGATATTGCAAGAAATCTACTTTCAGACAGACATACACTCCTCCTTTGTATGTAAAGTTAGGGTGAAGATTGTATTGTGGAAATTGCAAGTCGGATTAATCTTATTTAGAGGATACTTTGCCAGAGTCCGGTATTGTTACCCTAGAAACCACCGTTATCTTTTCCTTAATTGTTTTTAGTTGTTTCGCGTTAGTTGTACATTCACGTTATAAAAATTTAGCACTTTATCATGGATCTTGTGAAATCGATAACACTATTCTTAGAATCATCTTGACCAGCCTGATATTCCTTACGTTTACAATGTGTACAAGATTGATCATTGTCACTGATTAAAATAATGGTGTGTTATGTAACGGGCTCGCTAAAGCAACGGTAGCTTATATCTGGAAATACTGACAAGTTTGAGTGATATAAATGTAAGCAAGATACTGGTAATAAAGCGGGATTAATGATGATAATAAAAGTAAACGGAATGAATAATGAGCTATAAAACGAATTCTAAAAAGGAACTGTAGGATAACTCTACTCAGATTGCTTAGAAAGTATATCATGGTTACCTTTTATAACAATCGTAACAACAAAACGTCGACTGCAAGCATAAAAACTTTAAAACACAATTTCGAAAAGTTTATAACAATAAGAAAGAATCAATAATGGAAAACATGAAAGAAAGATCAAGACAGACGAAGAGTAAATCAAACAGAAAGCAATCCGAAGCAGATATTTATTCTACTTGAACAGCCGCTGTAATCTTGACACATGTAGCTGTTCTATCTAAAATAAATCATATGTCCGCATCAGTTATCAATTAAATACAAAATGGATGATCCATAAGCTCTGCTGGAAACCTATACAATTCTGATAAACAAAGTTCAAGAAACTCAATGCATAAAATATACGCGAAACTTCATTTTCTGAAAAATATGATTGCATGTTTGGGTTATTTTTGAGAGTTTAAGCACATAATATTGTCCTATTCAAACACAATTACTTTTAGAAAGTTATTTATGAATGTTGTAGCTTAAACGTAAATGGTTTCTCAGAGCTGATAGGGACTACCAGGATTTTGGACAAACTGTAAAAGTTTATGGATTAAAAAAGCATTTAGGTATGGAGAAGGCACTTCTTTTAAATTGCTTCGAAAATCTTGCTTAAAACTAATGAATCGTATTTTCAGGCATTTTAACCAAGAGCAAAACGAATTGTAGTCATTTGACTCTGAAGGAGGTCGTTTATAATGTAGTCGTATTTTAACCTGTTTAGGATCAGTCATCGTCCCTAAAACATGGAAGTAAACAACCGATATTCGGTAAACATGCTTACAGTGAATTTTAAACAAACGTAAATTTAAATCAGGAATAAGTAAACTCAAATGAGATTTATTCGGTCGATTGTATCCCGATTGGCTTGACTTTCAAGTCACGGTACTGGGTTAGACATATGTGACAGTACAAAATCGAATTCATGCAAACTAGAAAACGCTTCGTTGCGCTCTTATTTCATACACACTTTATTTAAGACATTGTTTCTAACGTTTCACGTCTCTTTAAATTAAATTCTCACTTGGTTTGTTTTGTGTGTAGCATTTCTTTGATAACTGGGCGTAAAGTGTAAAAGTGAATTCCTTCATCGTTTTAAACAAACGCTTAAGGCTTATAATTTTAATTAAAGCTAGTATCATTAAAATACTAATAATTTAATTTGTATTCAATTTATGCTTTATTAAAACATCATGTCCACTTTTCTCAAGATTGTGGAAAAGTTTTAATTAAATTTCAAAAACAAACATAATTATTAATGAATTTTGTTAACTTTAAAGTATACAATATGTAAAGCTTTTAGATCATTTATTGTTTATTAAGAACTAAGTTATCTAGTGTAACGTAGTTCATCAAGTTTAGAAATTACTAGTTCAGGTTGTCAATTTGCAGCTACCTACAGCATAAGTACTCTGTAATGATATTGACATAATTCAGGAAGGCTATTATTAAATAACACTAACGGTTTAAATACAAATTAATACTACAATTTGTTTTATATAATTATTTATTTCTAAATGCCTTTTAATACAACGTATAGTTTTTTTTTTCAGAGAAAACATACAAGTAAAATAATAACATGAAAAATCTGGAACACTTGAACTGTGGCAGGATCTATAACAAACAAAATACACCCACGTACCACACGAAATTAAAAAACACCGAACTCGTTTCTGTAGCTACGCTATCATCATCAGCGGTCTACCGCGTTCGGTGTTTTTTAATTTTGCGTGGTACGTGGGTGTATTTTGTTTGTGAAAATGTAAAGATCCAGCTTAACTTTACTAAACTTTATGTAATTAATTCTCTTTAATTGCCCTACAGTAATTAAGATAGGTAAAGTTGTTTAAAATTAAAACCCATTACAAAAGATTGCGCGACATTGCATCAAAAATAATTAATTTCAATCCCCTCCGACGTAGATATTAAAAAGCATCAAATGCTCTTACGTCCGAGAACCCTCAGCCAATCACAGCCAGAGGACCGCTGCATATAAGCCGGATCCACCCACCGCGAACCAGCTATAAAAACCGCGGCGCTACCGGAAGAAATCCCACTACTACTCCGCGATTCCGCGACTACTCTACTTTTTCCGCGACTACTTTGCTACTTTATCGCGACTACTTCCTGCTACTTTTATCGCGACTACTTTGCTACTTTATCGCGACTACTTCCTGCTACTACAATCGCGACTACTATTTTTGCTGTTTTTGTTATTTGGCGATTCCGCTATCCTGACACGCTCGCGTCTCCAACAGCCAGAACCGAGGTCCAGACCGCGCGCCTGCCGTAGTAAGTTTCGTTGTATACGTCGCCGACTTGCCGATTACCGCATCCGTTTATCCTGAATCATCGTACATCTTTAGTCGCGTTACTTCGCCGCCGTCACCAGTAAATCAGCATTATACAATCAAACTGCTGGTTGAGATACGCGAAGGTTAACAGAACTTAAGTTTTATTGCACCACTTTTCTTAAACCTTACACCAGACATCTAGAGAAACGACAGACTGTATAGTCTGAAGTTATCTAACCGTTCCAGTACACACTCTAGAAGTATACGCCGGGCTATATAGCCTGAAGCTACCTTCTGCATTCATACACACTCTAGAAGTATACGCCGGGCTGTATATCCTGAAGTTACCTTCGGCACACATACACACAAACTAGGACGTTGCTACTTCGACCTAATGCCCAGAAGGCATCTTCCACTTACTCCAGCGGCGGACTGGACCCAGAATCTTACGAAGGGCTCTCCATTAACCAGATATTACGTATACATTACACACACAATACACCGACCTGATCCTGAGGAAAATTAGCTCTCAATACCAGAAGCCGCATTCGTAGAGATCACCCGCGTGATCCTCCAGATATAAAGACGAACCCGTGGTGCGTCTACGTGATAAATTGCATTAAACGTACTCCTGCGTTTGGCAATCGCATATAAATCACTTACTTGAAACACCTCCATTCCGTCGGAAACAATTCTCAGAATTGTTCAATTTAGTACACGCAGTCCTAAAAGGTCGTGTAAACTCGCCTCCGATTAATTCGTTTATAACAATTAATAAAGAAGCAATCTTTAATAATAATTAACGTAAAAGATCGTGATAAACTCCGTCTTCCCTGTATTTGTTAGTTAGAATAAGTTTCGCTCGTACGAAAAGTATACGTTTTTTTTCTAATAATAAAGAATTAATACATTTATTTTCGGGCATAATTAAATGTTAGATATTCATTTCATTACTGTAAATACGTTCTCCATTGATTAAGAAATCCCGAGATCAGCCTGTTTAGTTAGGGTAGATAATTAAACGCGTACGTACGATTTGCATTTAAAACATGTAAATATTGACCTGTCCTGTATAAAGCATTGCAAGTACTGAGCTCATATCCAGTTAGTCTGAAAGCCAAATCATGTATAAGAATAGTCATGCGTACCAAGGTTACTTTAAATTATTGATTTTCTCTTTGACCTGCTTAAAGACACCAACGCGATCATTGCCCCAGCTTATCTAAGAGATAGAATTTTACACAGCGCGTCCTGAACAAATACCAGGCTACCGTGTACAGGGCAGGCCTGATCAGTCGTAACAGACAAAATTAAATTGTCATTAGTAGGATTTTTGGGTCATAACACACCAGCATATGAACCCCAACAATTTATATTTCCACAGAAGCGGCTCCGGATCCAGTAACAACCACTACCGTCCACTAGGGCGCTGCTAACCAGGACATCCCGGGTAATACCCAATAAGATTTGTTTGTTGTATTATTGTTAATTTATTTCCTGTGGGTTAGATTATTTTAGTTTTGTAAACAAATAGGTAATATACGCTTAAAATAGTTTTATTGTATTATTCAAAGTATACAGTGTTGAGCACCAGAATACGAACCACCCCCGTCTTGTTAAGAGAAGATTTGAGCTAGACCGAGGCGAATTAATTTAAACCCTTTTAATTTAATCAATTATTGTAAAGCAAAAGAAAGGGCGTTACAAAAATAATAACAAGCAATTAAGGCAAACAGAAAACTTGATATAAACTTTATTTAAAATTTCTGTTAAATGTGAATCCATAAAATCAACCAGTTCGTTCATTAAAGTTACTTTCTCTTTATGTTTATAAATTTCTGCTTCCAAAGCATCTAATTTTCCTTTTTTATTACAAAAATATAAAAATTTAATGCTGTTTTATGATGTCACAAAGTCAGTATATACTATTAGATGCGTATTTTTCTTAACTGCTCCAACACGATAGTTAACCAAACATACGCAATATACCTCACACTCAATAAATAGCAAGTGTCATTTACTTAAATCAATCTATAATAACAGAGGGGTTTGAAATCGAGAAACGGTCACTTAGTATCAAATAGTGAGACGACGGACACAGATTACCGAATACTTGGCAACCAGCATTACACAAACACACACGCGCGCCATCGCACACGCACACGCACACACAACGCACACGCACACACACACACGCACACGCACACGCACACGCACAGGCACACGCACTCGCACACGCACACGCACACTTACGCCAAGCTGCACAGCACATCAACGGAACAACGATGAAAGAAAACAAAAAAGTAAAAATAGAAAGAAGAAGGTTTGTACAATGCGCTTGCATATAGAGTACACCTCAAAATAAGTTGATTTAACTAAACTTACCTTAGTCCTAAAGGTTGATAATAACCGAGCTATAGTATGTCAAATTTGAACAAATAAATCACCACATTTACTTTAATATCTTTTCGACTAATTCGAGATAATTTCACGAAAGTTGGTATCCAGGGGTTTTTTGACATGAGAAATTCAACGATTTTGCCGTATCTCTTAGAGGGCGTCACAAGCGATGGTCAGGAGACCTTAAAATTACTATCACTTTTTGGAGCTGATGACGCATGTAAATTAGTTGAAACTATGGCAATATATCAATGTAAAATATACCGATATGTTATTGCTTTTTGCATATTGTCAAGGAAATATCGAGTGTGTCAAGGTTCACAATGTGTCAAACAAGGAAGCATCTTTTACGTTTTTAAGCCTTAAAAAAAATTACAATGCCTTGCAATATCTTTCGACTCCTTTGACCATTTACATGTGTGATCAGCTTCAGATGCGTTTTTCTCGGAAAGGGTTGCTGCTAGAGACTTTAATAAAATGTACTTTCTTACCTGGAAAAGATGGGTCAAAAGATTTGTCAAGCCCAAGATGACTTACACCATGGCACAAAACAGTTATAGTGATTTTAAGGTCTCGTAATCGCCGCTTGCGACGCCCTCTAAGAGATAAAACAAATTCGTTCAGAAATTTGAATTTCTCATCCCAACAAAGCCCTATATATCAAATTTGGTTAAATTAGCACGATTTAGCCGAAAGATATTAAAGTAAATGTGATTTATTTGTTCAACTTTGATATTCAGTAGCTCAGATGTTATCAACTTTTGGACTAAGGTAAGTAAGGATAATGTCTTTTCTGGTTACTGAATTTTTCTACATAAGCGCCTTCACGTTCCACGGCCTTTCTCCAGCGAGACACGATGGCATGTATTCCGTGTTGGTAAAAATCTTTACTCAGCCTACCGAGCCAGGTTATCACTACGCAAGTCACCTCTTCGTCGTCTTCCAAATGTCTCCCACGAATGGAATTCTTAGTGGCCTAAAAAAGTGGAAATCTGAAGGAGACAAATCGGAACAGGATGGATGGAGTAACACTGTCCAATCCTGCTTGGCGATGTGGGCAGACTCAAACTTGTGTGAGGACGAACGTTATCGTGCTGAATGAAAACCTCCCCTGGGTTGACATGGCGCTGCAGGTCGTTGGAAGCGCTGCTTAAGCCTGTATAATGTTTTGACGTAACTTTATGAATTAATGGTACTGCCTTTTGGCATTACATCGACGAGAATTACGCCCTCACAATCCCAAAACATCGTGATCATGACTTTTCCGGCTGAAGGAACAGTTTTGAATTTTTCTTCTATGGAGAGTAAACATGACACCATTACATCGATTTTCTTTTGATTTCGGGTTCAAAGTGATACACCCAAGTTTCGTCACCTATCACAATTTGGGATGCGTAGGCTCCCTATCAGCTTCAAAGCGTTGCAACAAATCGGAAGCAGTGTCTGTCCTTTGGAATTTGTGACCAACGGTAAGACACCGAGGAACCCATCTTGCACACACTTTTCTGAATCCGAGCTTATTGATAATCGCTTCCACACTTCCTTTGCTTACCGACAGCTTCAGTGCCAATTGCCGAGTCGTAATGCGTCGATCCTCGCGAATGACATCAGCCCGTTGTAATGCTCCCTTACTTTTAGGTGCAATTTTATATATATAAGTATTGCGCCCTTCTGGTTTGGTAACCCAGCGCGGTTTTACTTTGCCTCGGCTTTGCTCAATCGGGTTTATTTTATAAACGGGGTGTGGTTCGTAGTGATTATTGGATGGGCTTAACACTGTAACCTTAAATAAAATTCGTAAAGCATTTTTAACAGGTATATTAAATAAATATTTACAATAAAGAAAATAAGAACGTATTCAACAAAACATGTACATGCGAACTCCCTTGTCCAGGTCCTGGTGTCACTGGGTGCGTAATCGCTTCTGTGAACAAAATAGTCTTTTAACTTAATCCTTACCTAAAAGATACAGTTTAGGATACGGTCCTGTATGTACGGTAGCGCGAGTGTTGTTCGATGCAGTGGTTGCTCGAAGCGCCAGCGCATTGAACCCGATTCGTTTGAGAAAATCGATATCGTGTTTGTATGCCAGTAACTCTGAAGCGCTGCAGCAAGGATGTTCTACTCCTGGAAGTAATACACGCGAAATGCTCGTATACGACCTCGATGTATTCGGACAATCTTTCTTTAATTATTACCGGTTTAATGTAGGCAATTAGATTATTTATCTAACTAAATGAATTACTCTCTATACTACTTACTCTATACTAAGGTTTAATTATTGATAATTAAACTAGGGAACGAAATATTTAATATTACTTTAAGTGGTTTACGTAAAGATCGAATAATCTACGTACTCTTTAATTTATTTACAAACGTTCTCGCACCAGGTATTTACGATGGTTATATTTATATACAAATTTATACTACAGGTTATGGAGGTATTCCTCTACTAATCAAAGACACCATATGTGGTTATTACGTGTTATCTGTATGAGTAAGTGTGAGTTTCGAGCGGGGTCTCAGTAATTTCCAGAAAACGAAGGCGACGGCCTGTCTTTACTGAATATACTAAGAGAAAGGTCGTAGGTCTTTACAGCCCTGTAACAACCCTTCACCCTCAAGTGGTGACGAGATACGTCGGGATCTACCCTGCGTGCCTCTAGGTGTTTGTGTGCTTTGTAAAACTCCTGGTGCTTAGCCCGGAAGTATTTACGGTCGAGATACGTCGGGATCTACCCTGCGTGCCTCTAGGTGTTTGTGTGCTTTGTAAAACTCCTGGTGCTTAGCCCGGAAGTATTTACGGTCTGCAGTGTTTGAATGTGAATTGTCAGAATGTATAACTTTACCACTTACGTGTCTTTCAATCGCGGTATTGAGCTTTAGGTTGCCCGATCGCGAAGGACTCTTCGTCGGTGAACAACAGGTCGGTGTTTACTCTAAGCAGACGGAACGGCGGCGGCTACTGGTTTCTGGAACGGTCAACGGTGGCGGCTGCTGGATATCGGCTTAACGGGAATCTACTTGATTCTCTTTTTCATTATGCGCGTCGCGAGTTTATAAAGGGGTATCGGTGGGCGGCTTCGCGGCTACCGTGCGGGGAATACCGTTACATGATTGGTTAAAATCGTTCTGACGTGCAGAAACTTACGGTTTCTTAGTAATACACGTCAGCAGTGATGAATAAATTATTTGTTGTGCAATATCGCGTAAACTTATGAAATTTTACATACAGGATGGTCCGTGCCTAATTTATTCTAAAACATATAAGTATAAGATGCTGGTTCTTTACACCGTTGCAACATGTCAGGAGTGACTGCCGTAGGAGGCCTTCTCTCTCTCTTCAAATCTGTACCCAGCGACCAACGGTAATCCTATCACAGCACGTTGTTTATGACGGATGCCACTTACAGACGCCATTTTAGACCAACCCTACACTTACGCTATCTGTCAGAAGAAAATGAAGTCTTGCGTACACACGCGGCAAACTTCAAGTCGCACCCAAATTTGTACATTTCTAGAAATATATATATATATATATATATATATATATATATATATATATATATATATATATATATATATATATATATATATATATATATATAGAAGGGTTCAATTATGGAGTCGAGTCTGAACAAGTTCCTGTTGAAGCATCAATCACTAGCCTCGACAAAGACGCAGCCGAATCCATGCAAGACATTTCTGAAATATTGACGAAAGCAGCACCACCTAAGAGGAATCATGATTCTTTCAGCCGACAAAGGTAACGCCACCGTGATAGTCGACAAGTCAGATTGCGCCATGAAGATGCTTGAGTTGCTAGAAAACAGCATATCAACTGATGGGACAGATTCCACAACCTACTGAAGTGCTACAGATTTTGAGCATATCTTTTTGTTTTATTTTTAGACAGAAATATTGATTTTTTGTAAAGGTATTGAGTTATGGGAACATGGCAATTTGTTGTCCTTTGGTTTTATTGCTGCGTAAGAATTTCCCTGCAGCAGAAGCTAGCTGCTTGTCGTAAGAGGCGACTAATCAAAGAGGTGTAATGGGTGTAATGTGATTCAGTTTTGTAGATTATTTTTTAGGATTGTCAGCCAAGTGTTATGAGGAGTAGGTTTATGATAGGAACCACGCTCCGTGTAATTAAGTTTAGTTGTTTATTGAAGTTTTTTATATTATTTACTTATAGTTAGATAGTTTGGCATTTAGTCTATTTTTGTGTGGTTTAAGGATAGTTAAGATTGGTTACGCATATTGGCGATGAAGAGAAGACGAAAGTACTGCGAGTGCTTGCAAGAGTGTTTGTTTGCATATAAGCATGTGCAGAGTGAACTTTCCCAAATATTTCTGATAAGATACCAAATAAGTTCTATACTTGAATTTCAGGCAAAAAGATATAATGCAAATTAAATTAGGAAACCTAATGCATATTCAAAAATACATTTTTTAGCAAAAATAAATTCACGATACGAAGGATGAACTTAACATTAATTGTTACAAAATAAAAAATTTTAAATTACATACTGTGCGCAAGATTGTACATAGTAAAAGTCACATACTAGTTTTACAAATGAATAATGCCTATTATGTTATGTTTATAGAAATGTAGTTATAAATGCGATTTTTCACAGTAATTCAGTAAAAAATCGATTTTGCGTTCGGTTTTGGTCGTTAATAAAGGGTTATGTATATTTGTTTGGGCCGGAAGATCATAGGAATATTATCCTCATTACATTTTATAACGGATTATCAGAGTTATGGACATTATTCCGAAATATTACAAAAAATTGCACCAAATTATGAAATAATCAAAGAAAAAAACTTCAGGACCCTTTATAATCATATTACGAACTTTATTGGTTAATAAATTTAAAATGAAAGCAGTAGGAAAATGACCTGTAGAAGAGAAATTAATAGAGGGGTGAGGCAGTCTAAGAAAGACGGCGTGAATCCGCAGAACATCTGTGGCGGACATAGTAATTGTGCTTAAATAAATGTGAGAATTTATTTAAATGTAAAAATTCATATTAATAATCAATTGTCAACAAACAATTACTCGCAAATAATTAACGATCTGAACAAGTCGAAATAAATAAAAAATTTAAAAAACTTTCTTTAAACTAAAATTAAATGTGCGAGTACTAAATAATATGAATTGCATATTATTGGAAATAATAATAGGCACACTTAAAAGAAAATTACAAAAACCATTTATAATAGGTTTGATTATTTAAGCTGAAGTAAATAAAACGTTAACATTACAAAATTTATAAAGTCAACATCGTGAAATAAATAAATGCTTGCAAATCATTTATTATATTTGAAAGTTAATTAACAGTATTTACTTACACAAAATAATTGCATATAAGTAAAATTACAAGGAATTGTATGAAGGGGTGCATGTAAATACTTATATACGTGTAAAATGATCTATATAAAAATATAAGACCATTAGTGAATAGTATAAACCTTGATAGTTTTGTGACATAGTGAACGGAAATCGCGGAGTAGGGGGGATATACAGTTAACCGTTATAGAAACGGTGAGTGCAAAACAAGAAAAAACGTGGTTTGTCAAGCAATCAATGAAGAAAGAGATATGTGCATCAAATGGACTACTGAAAGCGTGCTATAAATATTATAAGGAACAGAACATAAGTGGATATAACTTCATGTTTTAGTAGAGAAAGGAAATTTTTAAGTATATTTTTTCTTAAATGTTGAAATTAACTAGTCAAGTCCTAATACTAAAATAATTGTTTAAATTTCAATTTGTTTATTAGTATGTGGTTGCATTGCATTAATAACAAAAATTAGGCCCCGACTACCTTTTATATAAATTATGTATCGACAGATTTTTTTTAGGAACCATAATTTGTTCACGTACATTTTGCCATAAATAACAATTTCAATATAAATAAAGTGATCTCGAATGAATAAAATTTTTTATATTCATATATTATTAATTAGTATCATTCACGTTTAATTATAATGTGTTTACAAACCTTTATACAAGGGGATTAAAACTAAGCTTTATTTTTTTTCTTTTTCATTTTACAATAACAGATCTTTTAAAGCACAATTGAAAATCATACTAAGTGGATTAATAATATCGGGATCAGAGTTTAGGCGAATAAAAATATTAAAACACGATCACATTAAGTTTTGTTACCTGCGTAAAAAGATTTTCATTGATACATTAAGTAGGATACGAAAGATAGCATTTAATGTATATTAGTGAACTGTTTACATAAATTCGCAGATATACCAGTTCTTGTGAGCAGAAATAAATATCGGTCACTTTTCCAGTAAATTGTTTCAATCACAATTACTAAAAAATAACAAATTATGTATTATAAGTGTTTTGTAACTGTGGTTTTATATTAGTTGAGATGATCGGCCTATTTTCACAGTTTTTGCCTTTTGTGTGCGATGTTTCGGAAGCGGACTCTGCTTCCGTCGTCAGGATTAGTCCTGAGAAGGACTGTTTTCGCACTTGTGTCGAATTCATATGTTATATATATATAATTTTTTCCCAAGCACTTGGCTACTCTCACATTCGAACTTGATACCCTTCACTTACTAGTATGAAACTTCTACCGCTGAGCCACTGAGTAATCCAATATATATTTTTTATGTTTTATCCAAGTGATAAAAGATGTGACGTAAAGTTATGCTAGCTATATATACATTATATATATATATATATATATATATATATATATATATATATATATATATATATATATATATATATATATATATATATATATATATATTAGCCATAACTTTGGTACGTATACATGTGTCCGATATTCAGCATGCATGTATTGCTATATTCGTTAATATTGAAGATAGAATGTCGGTTAGATGGGGAAAGTTTTAGAGAATTTTATGGCTATCATCATGGTAAAGTCAGATTTGAAGTAACTTTTTTTTGTTTTTGAAATAATTGAAGAAAACAAAAATTGTGCATTTTCTACTACCCCCTATAGCTCTTTTATTTGAAGTCTGACAACATTTTGATTTTTACATTATTATGACACTTTTAAAAGACAATTTAAAAAAAAAGTACTAAAATGTATCTACAGTCATTTGTTTTTGAAATACATACACTAACTATTGTTTTTCATATGGACGCCATCTTGGATTTTTACATTATCGTATTTTTTTTTCAGCGATGTATCACATGATACGAGAATTTACTTTGGTTTAAAAACCAAAGAAGTGTCGGTTTACCCATTAATGGGTCCATTTTAAAAGCGCAGGCTTAGAAGTTCGCGGAACAATTAAATATACAGACTTTAAGTGTAATAATGGGTGGATTGATCGCTTTAAAAACCGCAATGACATTTTGTATGGAAAAATAAATGGTGAAGCGAAATCAGTGGACACTAACGTGACAGGTGAGTGGTTAAAAAGTGTTTGGCCGAAATTACGACGAAAATTTAAAGATGAAAACATCTACAACGCCGACGAAGCCGGATTATTTTTCAATTTAACGCCAGATACCACTTTAAAATTTAAAAATGAAAAATGTATTGGTGGAAAAAATGTTGAAAAATCGTCTCACTGTTTTAATTTGCGCCAATATGACGGAAAGTGACAAAAAGAATTGTTGGTAATCGGAAAATCACGAAATCCTCGCTGTTCTAAAAATGTGAAGTGCTTACCAGTTGACTACACCTCTAACAAGATAGCTTGGATGACATCTACAATTTTTGAAGAGGAAATTAGAAAATGGGATGATAAATTACGACGTAACAATCGAAAGATTTTATTATTGGTTGATAATTGCCCAGCGCATCCTGAATAGCAAAATTTAACCAACACCACCCTTACTTTTTTACCACCAAACACAACGTCTATCCTTCTACCCATGGACCAAGGGATTATCAGGAGTTTTAAAAATATTTCTACCGTCGCTTATTAGTGTTACAGTTAATAGATCGAATGGAAAATAAACAGGATCTTAAAATAAGCGTGTTAGATGCAATTCGCCTAATGAGTGATGCGTGGAATAATGTGACCCCCACAACAATTCAGAATTGTTACAAAAAAGCTGGTTTTGTTTCTGCTGTAAATGAAAGTTTCGAAGAAGAAGACGATCTTCCTTTATCTACTTGGTTAGAAAGTAGAGACATCAATAATTTTCAAAATTGCGCGTCCTTAGATGACTACGTAGATATTGATGCCGATGTGATTACTTCGGGTTTAAAAACTGACGAAGAAATTATACAAGATATTATAGAACGGGAAGCTGAAAGTGGTGAAGGTGATGTAGACAGTAATGAGTGTGATAAACCCATACCTGTTACACTCGCTAAAGCAAGCGAGGCATTGCTATTATTGGCGCGATTTTTTGAAAAAAACGGTAGTAGTGAGCAAATATTTAAGTCTATAACTGTTTTAAGAGGTAGACTCCGCACCCGCACGTAACGTACATATAGTGGCAAAGGACGAGAACACAACTCGTCGGAAACTCAAAGAAGCCACATACATCGCACTAGCAGAAAATCCAACAAGCCAAGCTAGTGTGTAAAAGGAAACCCATATGGATTCCAATAACGCGCGAAGAGCTTCAGCGCAATACACCTGCGCAAGAAATTACGGCGCAGCCCAATAACAGTCTGTGCATATATATATATATATATATATATATATATATATATATATATATATATATCTATAACTTTGGTACGTCGACTTTGTTATTTCGACACGGAGAAGATAAACTGACAATTTTTTGAAATACTTAAACAGCATGCACCAAAATACATAATTCACAATGGAAATGGGAAAAGAAAAGAAACTGCCATTCCTAGACGTTCTTGTGTACAAGAAAAGTAATGGAAACCTGGCACATACAGTATATAGAAAAAGTAAAAGTAACAGGTACCTCAATGCAAAGTCTCGTCACTACCCACTACAACTACAATTGGTGCTAACAACGTTGGTAACAAAATCCAAACATCTACCAGGCGCGAACAACGTGCACCAAGATATAAAGAACCTTAGTATAGCACTATTACAGAGTGGTTTCACCGAAGGAAATATATAAAGAGCCAAAAAATGAAGACAACTGCAAGACAAGGAATAAACGATATTGAAGGAGTGTCTGCCATATATAAAAGGTACCACCGACAGGATAAGCAAGATATTAAAGAAACACAACATTCTAACGATTATAACCACCAACAGAATAATAGGTAATAGTTTATAAAATCCTAAAACAATAATAGAATTAGAACAAAGGCTATACGAGGTACTATGCAGAAGTTGTCCGCAAACCCTCGTAGATAGGGCAAACGAATAGGCGTATCAACGTTAGAATAGTTGAACACAGCAACGCGGTTCAAAAGGACCAATCCACGTTATCAATTCGCACTACATATAAGCAGCACATCGCATGCAATTGATTTGGAAAACACCAAAATGATATCCAACATACAACACAAAACACTTGGAATAATAAGGGAAGGGATCAGATAATAAGCGCGAAAGAAAATAAGTGGTCTGGAAAGAGATTATATAAGATAACAATGGAACAATGGAACAATGGATATATATGATATATATATATATATATATATATATATATATGATATATATAATAAGTCATAATATAATCTATAATATAACATGTGTATTTGTTTTCCTGTGCTGCTCGAGGGCGTTCTAGTTCTTCAGCACTTGGAAGTTTTGTGTTGTGCTTCGCAAACGTTGTGTTGTGGCAGTTGACACCATTGTAGATCTAGTTTGTTGTAGTAGTTGAGGTCAATATTGCAGTGATTGTTGCGGGATCTTGTTGGTTGTGGACGTGTCCTGTAGTCCGGTATTATGCCGGTATATCTGTAAAAGAGAGAAACAGTAGTTAGTCAGTCGAAGTATGAGTCGTGTTAAAGTTATTAAGTTTCCTAAGCGTGAAGCGCTGTAGGAGAAACGGTAATGCTAGACAGAACATTTGAAATCGATACTGTGTACTCAACCTTGGGCACCAATCTTAGCGTCGGACATTTGTATAACCCGAAAAGGGCTACCACCTCCTGATCGTGCGTGAGAATCACTCCCCACAGATCAGTCGCAGCTTACACCTGAGCGAGTTCCGCTGCCACCTTCCGCATGACAGATATGGGGTTCTCAATATTGAGACCTCCGAGGAATTCCAATATGGTGACGAACCCCAAGGCGGGTTGTGTAGGCGGGGTATCGATAGCAGTAGGAGACTCTTTTGATACAGCCGCTTTCTACACTACTCCTGCCGTCGCTAGGGGGTAACTGACTCCGGTCCGGGTTGAAAGGCACCGCTATCGGCGGTGTCTGTTTCTGTCGCTGTGGTAATTCCGTTATCCCCGGTAGCTAGCGGAGTGGTCCCCACCACAGTTAACGCACTTTGTCCGCTTTGTGCGAGGTTTAGTCCATTAACGGGAGTAGTGAACTGCTGTGTACCTTACACAGCGTGCCGCGCCCTGCGGCAACGCTGTGCGTGACGGACCGGTGACACTCCCCAACGCCGGGTTTCCGTCGCATGTCTTTAACGTGACGCGGAAGCGGTTGAAGTATTCCACCTCTCGGATCCTCTTCTGGTCCTCTTCGTTTGGTAGGTGGACCAATAACAATCGCTCGGCCTCGCTGCTTCGTCCTGAAACGAGCGATCACATTAATACCGTGTAAAGTAAGCTCCGAACTATCGTGAGCCTCGGATAGGCCTATGCAAGACACTCGCTCTTTGCCTGATAGGTGTGGTCCCACGTAACATACCTATCCGTATATCTCATTAACCTGTCTCGGTTCTAAAGTGAGGGATGATGGATCCGGATTTCCTCACTGGTTGCCTTGGCTCCCGTGATAGCAATCCTTTGTCTATCCAGGATTACCAGGAATACTTTCTCCCTGATGTCTTCTGCGGTCTGCGTCTGGTCCATAGCTACAGGACAGTCGGCGTACCCCTCCAGTTCCTGGTAATTTGGCCCGTGTATGTGTGTGTGTGTGTGTGTGTGTGTGTGTTTGTGTACGTGCGTATGTGTGTGCATGTGTACCTGTGCGTGTATTGCTGTACGTGTATGCTTGTGGGTTTGTGTGCTGGTATGCTTGTATGCTTGTATGATTGGATGCTCGTGTGCTTTCACCTGTGTACCTTTATGCTTGTGAGTTTGTGTGCATGGTATGATTGCATGACAGTGTGATTGTGTACTTCTGCGCGTGTATGTTTATGTGTACTTGTGGGCTAGTTCTCTTGTAAACCTCTATTCTCATGTGTTTGTGTACTCGTGTACTTGTGGGCATAACTGCTAGTTGGGTTTTGTAATTGTGTTTGTGTGCTTGTGTAAGAATATATTCTGGTGTGAGCGTAATCGTGCGTGCATCCGCTCGTGCGTGTATACAGTGCGCGCGTGTATGTGTGTGTGTGTGGCGCGGCGTGCTGTGCGTAGTGCGCTGTGCGTGTTGTGTGCGTGTGTGTGATCGTGTGCGTGCGTGTGTGTGCTGTGTGCGTGTGTGTTGCGTGTTGCGTGGCGTGCTGGTCGTTGCGTTGGTGCGTGCGGTGCGTGGTGTGCGTGGTCGTGTTTGTGTGTGTGTGTGTTGCGTTGTGAGTTGTCTGATGTCTGATGCTTTGATGCTGGTGTACTTCTTTTCCTGTATGCTTGTGATTTTTATGATTGTGTGCTTGAGTGCGTGTCAGCGCGTGCGTTGTTTGTGCTACGCGTCGTTGCGAGGCTGTATTATCTATGCTTTACTGTACCGTATTATATATTTTTTTATAGAAGCGAACAGCGTTAGAGTTTTTCTTTGAAGTTACCGCCTAGATGTTTATTGACCTCTATCTGACATGAAAGTTTAACGTCTATTTGTCATAAATGGTTGTTGTTATATTCAGAGTGTTAACAATTTTCGTTATGAACGGATTACAATAAAGGTTGCATAATTACTTTAAATAAATGCGTTATTTAATTTCTTTTAATTGCCTCTTTGTAGGATGGAAGGTAGTATTTTGTTCCACACTAGATGTTTGTTTTTATTGCACAAAATGTAATATTGTTATGTGAATGGACCATTTAAGTGGAAAGTTTGTCCCAACTACTTATACGAACTCTTTGTATACAATCCCTGTTGTTTATTAGAATTTATATATACGAAGTATCAGCCCAATGAAAGATTTCAAAAACTTTAACTGTTATTTTCTGCATCCAATGATGCAAAATATAGTTTTGCGTTATGGTCATGATATTGTTGTAACCATGTTTGTGATATACGTTATTTTACTCAAGTATAACTTCAAACCGTTTGGCTGCCGATTTAGATGAAATCGCAGTAAATTCTAGTATTCCTTTTCAATGAACATCAAGTTACTAACATTAAAAGTATTTAATATGCCTTTAACTTAGTAGCACAACGTGCAGATCTGCAACGATAAATTTTAGTGTAACGGCGTCTAAAATATAGCTTAAGAAAATAGTTTAAATTTTTCTCTTTTTTTTGAAATTTGGAAATTTGCCATAATTTAAGGCGGGTATATCGATTAACAAAAAAAACTACTGTTTTGCTTTAGTGCATAACATACATATATTCTACTTTATACGAAAGCATCTCCTATAAATTCAGATCTCAAATGCAGACATCAATATTTTTGACCCAATGGTAAACAGATGTATATTTTTTGCTCGGTCCATATATCTTTCGCATATAAAATTCTAACGGCAAGGCCCGTATATTTGAACTTGCATCTCTCTTTTTGATAACTTTATTCTTTACATCCAACTCGCCGTTTCTCTAAGGGAAACAAACATAAAGTGAATTTATGTGACTGGATGTTTTTCTAATACATAAACTTCGATTGAATTTCAGATGTTTACCGTATTTAAAAAGAAAACGTGCGAATTGCCTTATTTAATCAATATAGGGGATAATTAAGAACATTCTACGTTTCGAATTCCGTAAAAGTTAGAAAATAAAACCGAAATCGCTTTTGGACCAAATCAAAGGAAACAACATATTTTCAGTGGTGTATAATAATGAAATTTATCCACAGGTTATAGAAACACGATACTACTTATTGGTTTATTGTTTCTAGCGCGTATCTTTCGGTCGTAATAACATAGATTAATTAGGTTTTGGAATGTTCTAATTAAAGGAAATATATGTTCCTATATTCTTATCAAAAATAAGGTTAAACACGTTTCGATTAAATTGTAGGTGAAAATAGTAAGTAACTAGCTTTTCTTCATGGTTCGTCTTTAATTACTAAAAATCAATTTAAAAAATTTTTACGATAAATTTGAACACAGATGTATATTCAATCTTTGTTTACATGCAATTATCTACGGTAAATATGCAGGAATTCTGTGAAATTTAGAACATAAGCAACAACACTCAATTGTAATTGCAACAACAAATCTATTAAGAGTCGCGAAATATCGTAAAACGTGTACAATTCCATTCAGCCTTTATGACAAAATAAACTGTGCATTGTCACCTTGTCTGCACTTTCAATAAATTTACAAGTATGAAAGGATACGATTTGGTTAGCGCACATATGTTGTTACGCGTTGAAACTACGCTAGGATTGTGTAGTGTCCATAGAACAAATCTGGGAGCCGACTAAGTACAATGGTGATGGGCGGGTTCGTGATAAAACTTGGAACACTACACTAATCCTAAAACAAAGCTCAAAATCTTACTAGATCGTGGGATATTTTGTTATGTACCGAGTAGGCACTCGGTTCATAAAAATCCAAGCTTGCTGTTTAAACCTGTTATATTTCGTTTGGATGTAATTAATTGCTTTAAGTACTTTTTGAAAACAAGTCTAAAATATCATAACACCCTCGTATAAATATGACCTAACAATTCTAATAACCCAAAAAAGATCCAATTTGGAAAATAATAGTTACATCTATTAATCCTTAAATACGAATTCACTATCTCTTATCATAAAATAAAATAAACGAACGATCTGTGCATAATTGGCAATTTAATGTTCTGTCAAATACTGTGAAATTTCATCATTAATGTATTAAAATGTTTACAAGCATGGTTTACTCAGGTTCAAATCGCATTCTTTATTCTTATACAAAAACGGATAAATAATGACTAATACCATGATAAACTGAAGATAACGTATATATTGTACACTTAAGTAAATGAACGAGATGAAGGCAATTAAAATTACTAATTGGCTTGTCTAAAAGAAATCCAATTTTCAAGTCAACGTTTACATACGGAGTAATAAAAGGTATCAACTACAGGAATGTAATAAATCATTGATTTGTATCCTTTAAACTGACTGTTTGCTTTAAGTAATCATCGGATTAAAATTGTTGGAGAAATTCCACTACAACCAAAATAAAAAGAAATGGGTTCAGTAATTAACTCTATTAAAGTATGCATTGACTTCCGAAACGAAGCAATCAAACAGCAACAACAAAATCCTAATTAAGTTTATTCCTACTACATCCTAAGATTTTATATTCTAGACCTTAAGAAAGACAGTAATTGCGATTTATTGTCTTTATGGCCTCATTAAGGCTACATTATAGCAGTGGTCCCTGTTTAGGGTAATCATACGTTCATTACACAATATACAAACTGGTCTTACTAAGTAACCTGCTACACCTTTTAAATGAGGTAACCTAATTAATGGGGTTGGGCCTCTACAATTAATCCTTGGAATTATATACACACGTACACAGTCGGCTTGTTAACATTTGCAGTAGACCGTCGTAGTTATAATATATAATGAAGCCTTAGTTTTTAATATACAATATTAAAAATTTTTATTTAATTGAAAAGGATCACCTTAAAAGTTTCTCTTAGTATCTCACAATTTTGACATACCACCGTTAAAGTTTTCCTAAAATCTGTTTAAAAACTTTATTTCAATTTGTGTAAGGTTTTTCCAACACAATTTCTAACTTAAACGCAAAATCAACTCTTCTTGTCAAAGTTTTATTTTTCCATCGTCAAAATGAGCTATGGCAGTAAAAAACAATGTTTCAGCTACAATACTAAATTTTCCGATATAAATTACCACAGGCTATTATGTACCATTTTCCCAAGTCACACCCTCCACAACCGAAAGTTTACCGAAAAACCTCTCTCGTGCCCTATAAACTTATTCTTTTATAGATGTTCACGTCCTTCTTGAAAACGTAATTAAAAATCATCCTACTAAGTTAAAACTAACTCCTATTAGCGGTCACATGACCGTGTATAAAATCTAAATCGACACCAATGCAAAAGGTAGGCCATCCAACTACGCATCTTGAAATTTTTAATAAAAACTTAACAACCCTCTGAAGTGTGAAAATATTTAGTCACTCAATAAAACGGTTAAAAACATTTTCTGGTAATTTCACGCACACGCGACCACTTTGTGCAAAGTTCAATAAATTGTTTGCCATCGAACTGAACTCAATTACGCAACTCATTTATACGAGCACAATACTTAAATTTTTTTACTTCTATTTAATATTTCTCCATTCAAATTAATTCTTTCAACTCACAACCTCTTTATTCAACATTTAAGTACCCTTTTAAATAACATTCATCGCTTTCTTAAAAATTACCGTGACGCAGCAATTACACCAATACATGAAAAGCATTATACTACACAAACTCAAGTTTATACAATGCACAGAAACAAACAGAAGCTCAGACACAATCTTAGGCACAGACACATACACAGACAGAGACACGGACTCAGACACGGGCGCGGTTGCAGACACGGACACGGACACGAACACGGTCACGTTCATGGACACGGACACGGACATACTCGGATACAGGCACAGACACAGACGCAGACGCAGACGCAGACGCAAACGCAGGCGCAGATACAGGCGCAGACGCAGACGCAGACGCAGACGCAGACGCAGACGCAGACGCAGACGCAGACGCAGACGCAGACGCAGGCACAGACACAGACACAGACACAGACACAGACACAGACACAGACACAGACACAGACACAGACACAGACACAGACACAGACACAGACACAGACACAGACACAGACACAGACACAGACACAGACACAGACACATACACAGACACATACACAGACACAGACACAGACACAGACACAGACACAGGCAGAGACAGAGACAGAGACAGAGACAGAGACAGAGACAGAGACAGAGACAGAGACAGAGACAGAGACAGAGACAGAGACAGAGACAGAGACAGAGACAGAGACAGAGACAGAGACAGAGACAGAGACAGAGACAGAGACAGAGACAGAGACAGAGACAGAGACAGAGACAGAGACAGAGACAGAGACAGAGACAGAGACAGAGACAGAGACAGAGACAGAGACAGAGACAGAGACAGAGACAGAGACAGAGACAGAGACAGAGACAGAGACAGAGACAGAGACAGAGACAGAGACAGAGACAGAGACAGAGACAGAGACAGAGACAGAGACAGAGACAGAGACAGAGACAGAGACAGAGACAGAGACAGAGACAGAGACAGAGACAGAGACAGAGACAGAGACAGAGACAGAGACAGAGACAGAGACAGAGACAGAGACAGAGACAGAGACAGAGACAGAGACAGAGACAGAGACAGAGACAGAGACAGAGACAGAGACAGAGACAGAGACAGAGACAGAGACAGAGACAGAGACAGAGACAGAGACAGAGACAGAGACAGAGACAGAGACAGAGACAGAGACACAGACACAGACACAGACACAGACACAGACACAGACACAGAAGCAGACGCAGACCAGACGCAGACGCAGACGCAGACGCAGACGCAGACGCAGACGCAGACGCAGACGCAGACGCAGACGTAGACGCAGACGCAGACGCAGACGCAGACGCAGACGCAGACGCAGACGCAGACGCAGACGCAGACGCAGACGCAGACGAAGACTCAGAGGCGGACGCGGACGCGGACGCAGACGCAGACGCAGACGCAGACGCAGACGCAGACGCAGACGCAGACGCAAACGCAGACGCAGACGCAGACGCAGACGCAGACGCAGACGCAGACGCAGACGCAGACGCAGACGCAGACGCAGACGCTGTAACGGTATAAACGGGTGGTAGAACGGGATTACAGATAAATTGGCCCCTTTTTGCCTCGACTAGTCAGCGTATGGGTCGTGGATTGATGTTAATAATTTTGCACATCCAGAATAATAAATCGTACGTCAGTCAAAATAGGGGATGAAGTCAAAATTGGTTCGGTTAAGGGCGCCAGGATATTTGATAGACAAAAATAAGGGTTGTCGTGCCAAAATTACGAGTACATAGCGTGTCTAAACATCCAAAAAACATGCGCTTACCTATTCGTAATCAATTCCAGGTGTGCTGGACAGCAATTCAGCAAACCACCTAAAATCGGGCTTAAAAAAAAACACTACACGCTTGTCAAATAAAAGCGTGATCAACACTCAATAAATTTACGTTACTACACCTCAGTGTAAATACTTTGACGTTAACTAATAATCAAAACAAAACACAAAAAATTCAAATAAAACACTAAATATTAAGAACGCTATTACTCAAAAATAGAAACAAAAGTTACGTTATTACTCAATAAAATCAAAAAAACTAACTTCGTTACGTTAAAAACAAACGCCGGTAATTTGCGCAAAAAAAAACTCTTATGTAACACAAAAGGGTTTCCATAGAAATTAAAACACATTTATAAAACAAAACAAAGCTATAATAAAATAAAATAAGGATAAATATAAACATACGATAAAGTGTATGGACAAAAAAACTACAAAGGCTTATTAGGCGACAGGATGTCTGATCAGAATCTGCTTACGCCGTACTAAACCGTAAACCTAAATATAAATAAACCGTGGATAATATACCCACACTACAATAGGGTCAATTGCCCTTTACTAATAAAATCAAAATAAATAACAAAGGGTGAAGGCGGAGCGTCAAAACTATTAATTAATTACGCTAAATAAATTTAAAACAACTTACTTTAATAACAAAAAAAAAAAGATTACGACACCGCTTTCAGACCTTCATTGACACAAAAATATAATTCGAAACACACAACAATCTTAAAAGTTTTCAATAAAAAAACACAATGTTATAATACCTTACAAGGTCTAGATAGCACCTCCTCTGTGTTACAACGGATGGTACGAACCAGGTGATCGGCTACAGCTATAACGGGAATGGAAACTCCCAGGTCCGGCAAAAGATGAAGATAAATGTTGACTGTTATTCTTTTATACACGAACAATTTCTTAAGTTAACTTGTTAAAATGTTACTGCATTAACCAAAACTTATTGTACAATAATAATGTGAGCGTTCAAAAATTGTTTGATAACTTTTAGCTTTTAATGTTCTTTTAAATAATTTTATTTTCCACTAAAACTTCTTAATAATTTGTTTAAATAACTAAATATATTTTAATATATTGCGATAGTTTCTTTATCTTTACACACGCTTTGTACGATAATTAAGTGGCACTCAAGAACGATGATTTTAAATAAATCCGCAAAAGCGAGAAAAAAAAACAAGGATTTCACCGAAGCACTATGCAACACGACGATGTCCTCCAGGTAACTTTACGTAAAACCGAAATCGGCACTAGGTATAATCCTTTGGTGAATGAACAATTTTGATAAAATCCCTTTACAGGTTCTTCTTCAGAGGTAGTTAAACTACCCTTACTACACAAAAAAAGTACGTTCGATAAACACCACAAGGTCCAAAATTTCAACGTTCTAAACCACCCCTTAAAGCGTAACACAAGCGGCAACGTATACTACTACTCGAAAGCGTGATCTGTCTTAGACTCTCTAAAAAATTATTAACAAAAATCCATCTTTGAATTTTGAATCCCACTACTCATAAAAACTCTTATCTAATATAATTCAACCAATTAAAAAAACGGAAGGGGAAGATTTAATACCCCAATACCTAAATTTCGTTCTCGTCCGTAAGGACTCGGTAAATTTTGAAAAACAACACGTCAGCACGATCAACGAATACAGCCTCTGTATGTTTACCTTAAAGTACGAACAATAAGGCCCACATGCAATCTCTATGAATGAAAACCAAAATACCTAATAATAAACTGAACAACTATACATAAGCGTCTGTATGGCGCTACCATGACATCATACGCCGATAATTCTACACCCTTTCTATAAATTACGTCATTTTTACAAAACTTTCTATTATATTTTACGGAAAACAAACGAAATGAACCTTATTTAAACTTATATACAACTATTTACAAATAAACGTTAATCAATATTCAATAAACGAAAATAATACGGAAAAACAACCTAAATTTTCGGAATAATAATTTAAAAAAACACCAACTAAAGCTCGCCGTACACCTCCCATCCCTAAAGGTCGTTACACACGTTAAAACAAATTTACTGTAAAACTTAATTTGACGACAAAAAAAAATTTATATACGGAATCTAACTAAGTACATAAGACTACAAACAAAATTACCCACTACGTATACAGGGTGTTCAAAGTACCCTGACAACGCTTACGAAGAAGCAGAAGCAAACGGGGGTCGTGGACACAGACATGGATACGGACACGTTTGAAGATTGCGGAATAGCGTTTTCCGTGTGAGACCTGCCATCAATGATAACTTGATGTTGCATTATGAAAATTTACCTTGTTACATTGCACTCTATTACGGAGTTTGACAAACAATAACATTCCCGTCGGTCCTCAACCACCGTATTCTCTTGATTTGAGCCTATTTAATTTTTTCCTGTTCCCTAAATAGAAAACCACCAAAGGACACCATTTTGGAGTAGTAGTAGACATTAAAAAATCTGTAACCGGCCAGCTGAAAGATATTCCAGTTTCTGAGTTCCAGAACTCCTGTTAAGAGTAGAAAAATCGGATGAAGCGTTGTGTAGCTTCCCAATGGAACTATTTTGAAGGGGATGGAGTACATGTCTGATTATGTTGCAAATAAAAAATGTTGTCGAACTAGTCTCATTGTTTTATTCACAGACCTCGTATTCCAAGCCGTGATATAATAATGTTCCAATCTATTAGAACCTGAAATAATTGCGTGATTGATGCAATATTTATTTCTTTGGTCAGATCTCGTAATTCGCTGCTTAGGTCCTTAGATTACCGACGAAAAACTTTCATTTTTTAAATTTTATACGGTTTGTTACGGTTTGATTTTAGTTTCAATTTTTCGTTCTGATTGTTAGGCAACACAATTGACTTTGATTCGATTTCTGGTTACCAAATTTAGACGCGGCAGTTCCGACCTTAGGATAGGACCACATTTTAAAGCTATAATAAATTTTAGGATTACAATTGTTGGAAAAAGGAAAATTGAGAACAGGTGATCTTGTATTCCTTTTTAAGGACGCCATTTTGTCGAGTTCGCAGTTTAGGTAAACTACGCACTTTGGGAATTTGATGTGATTTTATAAAAATTAACTTTATATGTTACATTCAGAATTTGTGTTGGTTTTACTTTCGGAACATGTACTTAATACTATACTAAATCAACGGTTTAGTCTTTCTGTTTACGGATGTTAAGTTTCCTTAAAATCTACATGCTCCCTCGTCTCTACAGGAAGTAAGGATCCATAACATTTATTACACCCTTCCGATTATTGTTTAGGTATTTAAAGTTTCTACAAGTACTGTTTGTCTTGTAAGTAAGAGATTGATTTCCTTAGGTTTTTCTTTTTTTTTATCTCCGATTTAGTCTTATACTGTAATGGATTCTGTATGTACCTAAACACTTCTCGAAACTGGTATTCATGAATACGCTGTCAACTATGTTTCATCAGATTTGATCACTAAACGGTGGCTTACAACAACTTTACCTCGAAGATAATTCAATCGGTTCTCCCCGTTCTTGAATCCACTTCTACCTAAAATACCGATATTAAATCAAGTAAGGCGCTTGGGTATTCCCCACACAACCAACTTACTGGTGAGTTCTATTTTGCTTATTTCGTGACGGGGCCCTGTGTCAATAAACAGTGACCTACTACCACCATTAAGAGTGGATCTGCTTCAGTTACTTGCAGGTGTTGGATATAACCTTAAAAGATTTGCATGATTTGCCGAGGCAGATAATAAGGTTGTGCAGCTAAAATTTTAATCGTTGTTTTGAGAATTACTAACTACTTAATATATTACCCACACAAGGTACTCATATTGAAGTTTCCAATTCAGCTTCGTTTGTGCCTTATTTATTTAAGTGCTAACTATTGATAAAGAAGCACCAACTGTATTGCAAATAGCTGTTACATCCTACCCAATATATCTGAAATTGCCGTTATTTGTATTTGGTGATCCATGTTAAACATTTAATACATGCTATTATAGTTCTGATACTTGATTTGTGCTTACTGTGTCCGCCAAAATTAAAGGAGTACTATAACTCATCATTCTAAGCAAAAAAGTTCATATGTACATGGGTCTGGAAATGCTTCGTTTCCGAGATACAGGGTGTCAAAGTTGAAAAAAGAAATCGCGATTTCTTCAATATCTTTCGACTGTTTCGAAATAATTTCGTATACGGGGGTTTTTTGGGACGGTTGTTTGAACATTTATCAAAAGAACATGTTTACTTTTAATATTAATTTCTTTTCTTTTTCTTTTTTAATGTTGGATATTTTAGTGCTCCTTACGAAAGTTAGTTTTAAATAAATAAAATGCGCTTTAAATGCGTTTTTCTCAGAAAAGGTTGCTACTAGCGACATCACTTAAGTATACCTTTTTTTAGGAGAAAAGATAAGAGAATCGATTTTTCTAGTCCAAAATGGCATACAGTGTAGCACAAAAAAATTTCAACGATTTTAAAGGGGTCGAAATGGTTGCCGCTGGCTCCCTCTAGAAGCCACAACTAAATTAACCACAAATTTGTATTTGTCATCTCAAAAAACCACCGTATACGAAATTTCATGAAATTATTTCGAAACAGTCGAAAGATATTGAAGAAAACGAGATTTCCTTTTTCAACTTTGACACCCTGTATCTCGGAAACGAAGCATTTCCGGACCCATGAACACATGAACTTTTTTGCTTAGAATGATGAGTTCAAGTACTTCTTTAATTTTGGCGGATTGGATAAGATTCACCCTGTATATATTTCACAATTGATATCGTTTGGAAGATTGATGTTAACCGGTTACTAAATGCGAAATTCCAATAGGTATTATCTTCTAGAGGGTACTCGTGCGACATGCCTGTAGAACAGTTACGAAAATTGGTTCACAGTGCGTTATTACTGGAAGGGGATCAAACTATTTCGACTGCAGGGTATACTATAGGGTCCGATGTAAATCCGTCGGCTATACGTAAAGTTAATGAGGAGCTTTCTACTATTCTCACATCACTTACGGGAGATACGATTACACCGGTTGCTTGAAGCTCACTTTGGATACACACGCATCGTCGGTGTACTCTGATGAAGGTGAGCACTCCGGACGTAGTATTCACGAAAAATGACCTTTTTTGTTACTCCAAAATTATCACGCTGAAGTAGAAGCGATACATAAAGGTGGAAACGTCCACCACGGTCAGTTTCTAACAAGTACCGGCATCCAGTCCTAAGGTCGCTCGAGTTACCGCTACGAAAATGCAACCTGATCTTTCTCCTGACTGACAATTTGGATGCCTTTCCTATTCCAGGCGTTAACACGTTTATGTCAGTTGCTTCTCGGAAGTATTACGCTATCGCGAAATTAAATTTGACATTATCCGGGAAAATTATTCCTCATTTCCTGAATTCTTGGTACGGGTGGAACAACTCGTTTCGTATCGAGAACTTCATATCCATACCCCGCGTGTCCTGAACTCCTTACCGAAAAGGTACTGTTACTATATAGGGCACACAAAGAATCCTTAGCGTCCTGGAAAGACGTGGTAACTCGTTTGAAAACAGAATTTATTCCTATCAGCTATGAAGAGCGACTGTCAGAACTAACAAAGCAACAACATTTTTATTAAAAATCTTCACATTAATAAAAGGTCTAATATTATTTGTTTCAGCAAATTTAAAACAAATTTTGGAGTTTCATAAAATTAATTTAACTGTAATTAACCATTCTTTAAAAACATGCTTGTCAGCCACTGAAAAATCATAAGGAATGTGTCGACTAACAGAACACTTCCCATTTACAAGTTTTTTGAACAATTAGTAGAGGTAACATCGGAATAACCACATTTAAAGCAAAAGATTTTATCATCACCCTTGTCACAGGTATGATGGGTATGACCCAACTGTTTACACTTAAAACATGTTGAAGCTTTGGCTGTATTAATTTTTGAATTATTAAAAGTTGAATTTAAATTTTTTGACTTAGTACCAGTAAAATTGACTTTTGGTTAAATATTTTGATTCAATGTAGAAGATTTAGGTTTGTATTCAGATTGTCTCTGTGAATCTGAACTAGAATTAAATTTGAATTTTGAATTATGAGCTTTCACTTGCTGAAATTTTTTACATAACTCAGCTAAATGGAAAATAAGTAACGATAAGTAAGTAATAAGTAACATTAATAAGAGCTAACTGAGTAGCGAACCAAGGTTGTACATTTTTCAGAACAATTTTTAATTGTTCACCTTCAGAAGGAGGGACGTCTAATTGTAAAAATAATTTAACCATTTCGGAAATAAAAAGGGTTGGAATTTCATCAAAAGTCTGTTTTCTATTCTCAATTTCATTTAACAAAACTTCGTCATGTCCTTCGGGTAAAAAGTCGCTTTTTAATTTAGAAATAAGTTGGTCCCACGTTTGAATTAAGGGCTTAACAGCTCTGAACCATATTAAACCTTTTTCTGAAAATAAATCAATACCAGATAAAAGCATCTCCGACTTTGAAATGTTTCGTGCCATCATCAACTACTCACATCTTTGAATAAATGTAAAAACTTCTTTCTCGCTACCACTAAATTTTAGATTTCATTTATAAACAGGAACAGAACTTTTAGAAATTTGTAAATTTTGAATTAAGTTGGAAAAATCTTCAGCTGGAATACTAACTGAAGTATAAACATTGTCATTATGTGACATGGAAATATTAGAAGTGCCTAAATATGGTAACTCATTATTCAATTCAATATCTTCATTTATAGATTCAATTAATTCTATGGATTCGTTACATAAAGTTAACAATTGATCGTGTAAATATAAAAATGCATTATCAAGAGTGGTGTAATTCAAACGTTTAAAAATATGCAATAAACGAGTATGAAGTCTAAGGTATTCTCCTCTCCAAGGCTTAATTTTATATAAATGTATTAAAGATTGTATGTTATAAAGTTTTTCTTTTAATAATTCCATTTCGAAGGTTTGGTTAATTCTATTTTCTTATACGAATCAAATAAATTTGTATCAATCCTTTCTAAATTTAATTTATGTCTTAATAATTTACGTTTCTCATCCACAGTTAACCTTTCCTCATCATTAACATTTCTAAAATTTAACTCTACCAATAACTCATCACTACGTAGAACATCCACTAAATAATTCAAATTTGACATGGTAACAAATAATACACGAACAATAAAATTTCACTAATTATAAACACAATAAAAATATCCAATCGTAATAATAAATTGTTACAATACCTTTGAAATGGTCAACTCTAACAATCGAAACTGAAACAAATAAGAGCGAAAATAACCAGCAATATTGGTAATGAAAGCAAATCAGGTCCCATGCTCGATGCGCCAGTATAATGAAGTGGTGTGTTGGTATAATCGTATAAAATATATAAAAAGTGTTTTAAATAATATAATAAATAAATTGGTTGAAGTGGTTTAAAAATTTTTATAAATTAATAAAGAAATAAGTGTAAAAGTTTACATAAACAAATTGTTGAACTAACTCGAGATACAAACCATTCACCACAAATAATGCCATTGATTAAGTCGGTAGATTAACGTAGGGTGGTTCAATCTTTTAATTTGCTTAATTATCACAATTTATGCTTCATTACTTCCACCGAACATAAATAATAAAAATGCAATGTAACAGAAATAAAAAAGATCTCGGACGCCAAGTTATTTTTTAATTATGCTCGGAATAACTAAACCGAGGTCTACACTAAAAATTTTATCAAAATGTAAAAATTAAAATATATACAAACTATGTTTATTAAATATTTAAAGTTAGAATTATATAAAATTTGTAATAACCTTAAATTACTAAATTATTGATATAAATACCTGTCACTAAATACAATACTTCTTGACAACCCCTGGTATTACAGAAATAAATGCGGAAATTCAAACCAAGGTGATGTCATCAATATTGCGCAATACCTCTTTACGTGGTAAACCACACCCATAAATGGAATTTTCCTTCCAATAAATTTATCTTCATGAAATTAAATAATCCGTTTATTGCATTTTCTTGAATTTTTGAATGCAAAAATTGTAGTCGTAAAATCAAATGTAATTAAAGTAGAAAAGTAAAAGTAATAAAAGTGTAAATCAAAGTAAAAATAAAAGAAAGTGCCTGCAAAGAGCAAATGTTTTAATTTTCTGTATAATGCGTTAAAATATATCTTACCATTAAATCAATGGCACTTTCACAAAATTTAGGTGGAAACCAAAAAAAACTTCCTAACAACATAACATTCATCAGGAAGTAAAAAATGGACGCTTTGAAATTGGATGATGATATAGCGGTGCGCAAAAGGTATGAGCAGAATAATTCAAAGTGGGAGTATAAACCTTTAAGAAGTATATACCCTTAAGAAGATATTCACTTAAGTTACACCAAAATGCAAATTAAGTTGCCTACCTCATAGCTACAAATCATTAACAAATAAATTTTGTAACAACCTTTTTTTGTGGTTGTATTAAAAAATACGTTAATCTAAGATCATTAATTTATTTGGCGTAAAATTAGAGGAGTTTTTAATTATTTACATGTAAAATTTGAGAAAGGCAACTTAAATTGCATTTCATAGAATATATTTTGGGTGTAATATTATATAAATATAGTTCCTTTCTTTTAAAAATTGGACTCCGATCATTGTGCCGCACTCGTGACAACCTCTTGAGGATTTAGAGAAGCAATTCTGAAAGCCTCTATTTTTCCTTCACTTGCTGCAGAATGTTTAAGCAGTAGTCATTGTCATAATGGTTTTTACTTAATTTTTATAGAGGGTGCCATCATATTTTGGTGGTGAGTTATTTTGTAATTCATTATGTTTTAGCTAAAGCCTTTGCTTTTTTAGGCACTTCTACCCTTCCACTTTTCACTTCTACCCTTCCACTTTTCACTTCTACCCTTCCACTTTTCACTTCTACCCTTCCACTTTTCACTTCTACCTTTCCACTTTTATTTTACGTACTTAAGTACCTTATATTCATTATAGTACTTATATTTATATTTTGGATGGCTCTTAAGTTACTTATTTACACAAGTTTCTCTTCACTCAAATAATATATTAAAATGCAATTTTAATTCAATAAGACATCAAGAGTAAGAAAGAAAAGTAGAAACGCTTTCATCTTGATTGACCGTCCATCCGTAGTTAATCACAGGAAGCTGTCCATAGAAACTATTATGCTGTGGAATTTATGTGGTAAATTTTATATTTTTTAAGCTTAGCTTTAAAACCTTTTCTTACCTCTCCTTAACCATCCATTTATTGAGTAAATAAACTTAATTGCACATTGTTAATTTTTGTTATTTATAGAAAATTATTATTGTTCCTTATTTAGGGTTTTGTTGTTTTCCTGGACAAAGATAACATGGCGCTCGAGCATGCAGTTAATTATATTTTTTATAATTAATACATAATTTTTTTATTAATTAGGCATAAGTGAAATAGTGAAGCTATTGAAACGCAGGCAGTATTTCAGGTGCGTTAATTGAACCCCCCTATCTCAATCTACTGATGAGTCAACGGCACTTTATTTTATACTTTAACTACATTGTTATTAATTACCATTTGGCGATGATTTAATTTTTTAAGGTTACAATTTGTAATACAATTTTGGTAAGGTTACAATTTTTCTCCGAGAACAAGTTTCGGCGTCTTATACCTGTCTTATGAGATAGCATAAGGACCCGATTGTTAGAATACAATTTCGAATTTCCCTCCACCTACAAAAATAAAATAATCTTATTAGAAAACTATTACAAATTTTCTCGCCGAATGAAATGTGGGCCCCATTATTATTTCAAATTACCCGCCCTGGTCGACAGAATGGACCCCTAGACAAAATGGCCGACAAACCAAACGACCGCCACCAATCAGAGACCAGAGCTAATTGGTCGAAGTCAATAGGCCAATCAGAGCCAGGGGGCGTGGCTTACCATCAGGCCCGACAATCAGAACGCTGAATGTGCGTACGGCTCAAATGCGGTAGCCTACCCTCCATGTGCTGGACTGCCAAAAAAGCTCTTAGTACTCCCAATGGGTCCCTAATTAGGAGTGAAAATTTTATCAAGGTGTAGAGAATTCCACCGAGGCGTTGAAAATGGCCCCGGAAAAGAAGCCGACAAAAGAGGGCCGGGACTACATTTTGTCCTCAGAAGACCCCTTTCAACTCTCATGTGCCCATGATTCTATCGAAGATTTGCCTATAATTTTCGAAATTATAAATTATTTGTTAGCACCGTACATCTCAAATGTAGTAAATACTCTCGCAAGTGAATTTAATAACGCATCAATGTTTGGAGAAGCTTTTCTATTGTAACGTTTTCTTTTTTGTCTTTTACGTATTTAAAAGGTTTATGAACTTAATGTATTCTTTTCTGAAACAAAACTGATGCTTTTGTTGTTGATCAAAGTAAAATGAGAGGAACGAAAATGTGATTTACATTTTACTAATTTGAGAGGAAGCACTAATTAGTTTCTTTCTAAATAAGAGTAGGTTTTGTATACATAACTGTTTTCGTTCTTTTAAATTAGGTGAATTTTGTTAAATGGTGTTGAGATTGCATCATGTAAAATTAAATTGAAGGACGCATTAAAATTATTACATTGTATGGTACATCTTTTGCAACATTAATTTTAGGTGTCATTCCGGCGCCGTTTCTTTTTGATAAGGTTTGGTTTTAAACAAAGAATTTGGCTTTATATACAAGGCATTAAAGGCAAGCGTTGCTAAGAAAATTTCAATTTTCTCCCGATAGGTCACGAGTTTGAATTCGTGGATTCGCGCACTTAGAAAACTTGAGTACTTTTTTTCTAATTGGCTAATTATTTGGTAGGGGTTTAAAAACCAATCTGGCGAAAAATAAATATTTCACGGGATCAGAAGTAGTTTAGTCATAGAAGCGTTGAGGAGTTTCGTTACGGTAACGTGTGAATACCGCTGACCACAGTCCGTGTTCAAGGAACTTTCGTAGCAGGGTTCTCATCCCCTCACAGCTCATTAAGGGATTATATAATTGTTAAACCATCACGAGCCTAGCTTACCGTTACGTGTAGTTGGTTCCTAGGGACTTGTCGAGATCCAGGATGGCGTGTGTTTGAATTTATCTGATGCTTTCGACGTTCTCTGGAGAGATCGCTTTTTGTTGCGTTCGTTCCTAAGTTTCATTCGTAAAGTTGATAGTTCGCCGGTAACCAAATAACTATAAATACACAAGATTTTTGTTATCAGTGTACGTACAACCAATTGAAATTTCATCAAAACGTGAGTTGAAAGAGACACAGTCACGAGCGTCGGGTCAACATCAATCATATATCCTAGGCCGCCGAGGGCACCCTCTAGGTCAATTCCAGGTGACTGTTTAATAAAAGGGCATCCTCCATTTAAGGTAAAATTTCAGTGTTTTGTTTTCTTATCGCGGTGGCTGACGTACGTTACTAAATTTATGGTGTGCAATTTTATTACCTTTGATATGCGTTTGTACACACTGTCGAATATGTTGTTTTTTTTTAAATTAACATTTTCTTATCTTTGTCGTTTAAATTTCAATACAGACGTATCGATCCGTATTTTCATTATCCCAATTTATTTGCAGGTATTTTGTTTATTCTTGCTTAAACTGACGAATTTACATCGAAATGTATTTAGTTTTAAAAAAATAATAACCATTTATTCTTTTGGATATTTAAATCAGTTTTGTAGTAAATTTTAATATAGGTCATCGTGAACTAGCTAGTCTCACCACCTATTAGGTAATCCAGGTGATATAACTCGCTTAACAAGCAATTAATGTTACAATTGTGTTGACTACTCGATGTTGTTTTTTATGGATTATGTATATATTGGACTTTTTTTTTTAATATGAACCTATTATTACACAACACCTGATAACGCGCGTATTTAGGTTTTTTTTTTTTATTAGCTCATTGAATTAACGTCAATATATTGTGTTTAGTTTAAATAAATCAATTACGACCGAAAGCTTTTCAAGTGATTATTTGATTATAACGTAACATTTAGAGATCGATGAATCAAAGCATTATATCCTTTTATGAAATGAGCCTAATCATTTGCGATTTGAGGAACTTAATTTCAAGTGGTTTTAAACAGAATTAAAGTGTTTTTTTTTATTTGTTGAAGTAAAATTACTTTAAGAATCGAATTTTTCTTTGAGTAACGTAACAATAGATCCTTCTTTTTTAACAAATTAGTGATTGATTGATTTTTGAGGTACGCTATTAATTTAGTTAAGCGTGCAAGCAGATTTGAAGCCTTTTATGTTAGCGAGATCTGCTGGTCACCTACGAAGATAACGTTCAGGTAAGCGGGTTATTTGAGTATTTTGAGCAAGCTGTGAACTGGTTAGGCATTTCAACCGCTATCGTGACATTTGAAATACTCTGGCCCCCTTTGTCGGTTTTATGTCGATTTCAACCCCTCTTTTGAGCTATGTATGATAAACTATCGTATTGTGCGCAAAAATTTAGTATACCGAATCCACCCTATCCGCTGGTTGGTCGAGCAAATTCCAATTTTACCTGTTATCTCGTTTTTACTATCAATTTTTACCGTAACATCACTGTCTTTCCAACTCAGTTTAAATTATATAATTTCATAAACATTTTTATTCATTTTCATATTAACTTCATTAAGTATTACCTTTTTTTGTAAAACATCCAAATTAACGTAAACCACTGTTGCGGCAGTGACAGTTCGTTATTTTTTACAACTTTTGAATTAGATTTGAAGATTATTATTGTTATAAATATTAATTTATATTTTATTTAAATTATTTAACGCAAGACTACTATCCACTCAATATACCGGATATGTTCAGGTAAACCTGTTTATAAAGGGATTTCATTTCATGTTGTTTACACACTTTTTAAGAATACAGGCGTCCTCAAACAAGGACGCTGGGCGTTAATGGAATCCATTTCTCTTTAAGTAAATATCATTTGCTGACGACGATAACTGTAATTGTTATCGAAACATGACGTTGTATGAAAATTAATAAGAATACTCCAGTACACACCCGAAAGATAAGTACTTTAATTATGATTTTTTAAGCGGTCCCCAATGCTGGACGTAGTTTAAACATCCACGGCTCCAGTATTTATACTACGTAATAAAGAAAATGAATCGAATTTTGGGGCAGTCTCGATTCAATATTAAAACGAATCGAATTCTAAGAATTATGTTAGTATTTTAACCAAGCTATTTTATTTTTAATGTTCCTTTAAATATTTATTAAAATTATTAATATAAGAGTTCGTTTTAATTATAATTCAGAATTTGTTTTGACAAGTGACCTTTATTGATCACAAGCGAAATTATTAAAAATAAAATTGCATTGTATGGATTCATTCAATTTAAAATTACTATTATTGAAGTTTTTCACAGAATAAATTCAAGTAAACCATCTGTCAAAATGTTTTTTTGAAATTTATATTGTAATGTAAGATTTCTTATTTTGATTAAATATTATAAGGTATCTGTGGTCTACGAATCCACATATTGACAATTCCCCTATATTTCTTTAGTATTATTTATTCTATCAAATAGAAAATACAAATCCTAGCATTTTTTTTACTTATATCTATAGAAGAAAAACACGAAACGACGCTATCACTAAATTTCCTTTTCAATAATGCAATTCTTCAACTAAAGCAAATGTATGTTTATTTATTCATGTCAAGCATGTATCTTAAATGTGGTTCCGTTCATAGAATTTCCATAACAAAGTTTGAATTCCCCAAGCACGCGTAATATTTAGATTTAGTTTTTCAATTCTTTTAAACACGTTTAATTATATGTGAACTTTAAAATATTGTCTTCAATTTGAAGAAAACCTTCAGTATTTACAAGAAAGGCGTTTCGTATTTCGTAATTAAAAACTTACTTAAATCGCTTCAGCCTGCTTTTGTGAGCGTTTCCATTTTGATGCAGTGTTTGCTTCTTATTTTTTAATTAAAGTTACCAAGTTCATATAACGTAAAAGTTTCCATTTTCATTTTCTTAATTCAATCAACAAAGTCTTATTAAAATTTATAATTAAATTTATTTACCAAGATACGAATCATTGAGCTACAGTTTTTTTCCTAACTTATTATTAATATGGATTACAAATGGAATGAAATAAAATTTTATATCGATACTGAGGTCTCGTCATAGCTAGAATTTGTATTTTTGCCTTCGATTTAATGAAGCGGCTGATATAGAAGGGAGGGGAGTTAAATGGGTTTGTCATATCAAGCTTTATCATCCTCGATCTTCCTACTTGGCCCGTTTACCCCAATTTTGCTGCGATTCACATCTCGAGGGCTTGCTATATTTCGAAATACGCGTTTAAAAGCGATCACTCCAAAAACATGTTTTCTCGCTCGATTCAGAGAACTCGAACTTCTTATTTCTAATTCAAATCTAGATTCACCTACAGTAACTAAACATTGGGCGTTAACATAAACTAAAATGGGTATCCTTGTAATTTGCAGAATAGAGTTATGACAAACCTACAATCTTGTTCTCAATGTAGCCAGGTTTCGCAATATAAAATGTCAAACTGATAACGTAATAAATGTGTTAGCAAAAAATATTTTTCTAATATTATCGATATTTTTATTATCTGGTGGGATTTTAAGTTTTTCCGACACTAGGAAGCTCTTAACGGTGGAGATATACCTTTTTATCAAAATAAAAAAGAATATGTGGTTTCAGTTCTATAATTCTTGCTTGCAGCGATACCGATAAAGCAATGAAAAGGTTGAATTCAATTTGAAATCTTTTTGACAGTAATATGAAAAATTATCTTTAAAATGCAGGATGTCTAACGTACGACTCCTAACTGCCCAAATTAGGGCTGGATAATGGGAAACTTGGAGGAAGTTGAACTACACTATACTATGTCCAATGTGAGCTATTATTAGCCCAATTTCTTGCCAACTCTTTATGGACACCCTCTTAGATCGTGATCTGCCACTGCTTCCAAAATACGTTGACGATATAATATGCGCATACCGGTAGACCAAATAGAAAATACTTTAATTACATTCAATAGTTACGATTCTAATGTACAGTTTACAGCTGATGCCGAGAACGATAGAAGAGCGGTGCTTTTCCTAGATACCCTACTCGTTAGGGATGTGTCGAATATCATTAGATACATGCAATGGTTTGATTGGTAATTTAAATTTTTTGTTATTATGTGCTTTAGTTTATTCGCTAAAATATGATTGGTGCTTGGATGTAAGTAGCTACTGGTCTAAAGGGCATAGTGAGTTTGTATGTTTCTATGGGACTTGATAGTTTTTGTAGTGGGTTCCTGATTAAAATTTGTTGTTTGCAAAGCAGGTATAGCTGTGTTCTAAATCTTGTTTGGCATCCTTTTGAAATTTTGTTGAAGAATCCTTATTTAAAATTTCTTAGTTTGGGTTAATAATAAAATAATTAACTTGCTGCACACAATTACCTTTTGAAACGATTACTTTAGTTGCTTTAACAAGAATTAGATTACTACAGATAACAGTAAAATTAACTAAAATCAGATGTTTTCTTGATGATCTGGGTCCTCTCCTTCTTGGTGGCGAAGAAATCAATATGTCGGGAGACGTAAAGTATTTGGGAGCTATTTTAGACTCCGAACTTACCCGGAACCAACACATTGAGAGAGTTATCACAAGGGGTCATATTCCAAGTACGGTGCATGGCTATATACAAGTGTAGCCAGACCGGCAATAACTTATGCAGCTTTGGTGTGGCTGCCAAAGATGAAACAGGAAACTGCCAAACTAAAACCAGGCAGGGTACAAAGACTTACCTGTTTAGGCCTTACGGGGGTAATGAAAACCACGCATACCGCCGCAATGGAGACCCTATTGAACCTCCCTCCTCTTGATCTGGTGATTAGGGGGAAGGCCAGATTGGAGCTATACAGATTGCAGAATTCACAGTACAAACTACGTACAGACACAGAGAATACGGGGTTAATTGACAGCATTGAGCGCCCCATACTTGACGTGAGAATGGACCATATGACGCCAAAACATCTCGTTGCTGCACTTTTCGAGGTAGTAATTCAGGATCGAAGAGAATGGAATGAACAGGGATAATAATTCCCATCTGGTAGTCTAATCTGGTACACGGGCGGTTCAAAAACCGAGACGGGTGCTAGAGAGGGAATACACGGTGCGCGGGAAAACAATAGATGGGCCTACAGTGGAAGGCGTGTCTATACCTTATCTGAAAGTTAGGCGATCCTAAAAGCACTATTAAAGTTTAAGGCCTCATCTAAACTGGTCTGGGAATGCTACGAGGAACTTAACGGCCTTGCATAATGAAAAAACGTAATTCTACTCTGGGTATCTGGTCCTTGCGGGATCGAAGGAAACTAAAAGGTGGACAGACTCGCAAACCTGCATTGGGGGTACCAAGAAACGCAATCCGTAGTTATATCAGCGAATGGATTAACGACTAACATCAAACATACTGGATAAGCAGACCGTCGTTAGCACACGGCAAGGCATTTATAAACGGACCTTGTATAAAAGGAACCACAGAATTGTTCACGCTAAACAGAACACAGCTTAAGGGCCTTACCGGCCTGTTAAGGACCATTTAAGGAAGATTAAGGAGTTTGATGGAGACCCGACATGTAGATTCTGCGGTGAAAAACCAGAAACGGCTACACACATTGTATGTGACTGTGACTTTCTGGCTGCTAAGGTACAGCGGATTTTTCAAATAGAACCGGAAGACTTAAACATACATTCTACGAGTGACCCGTGCGCTCTGCTACAGAGCATTAAGATCGCGGACTGGGTGTAACAAACCACTAGGGAAAGCTCTATAGGCTGCAGTGTCTCCGGAACCAGCTAGGTAGATAGCCCCAAGGGTATAAATGGTAAATATATAAAACATTGTGGACTACATTTTCCCAGAAATAGCTGATCCAAGAATATGCAGAAATATCCTATTAAGGGATCTCCATTGGGCACTAAAAAAGCAAAATAGTTTCGTTGTAGTTTGTGTCCCATTGCATAATATTTTTATTCATTCATAATAAATAATGTAGTCATGAGTTGTTTTCAAAAAAATACATATCTTCATAATATCACATTTCATATAGACTGCAATCATTTAGAAATAATTAATCCCAAACGTTTAAAAATGCGCTAACGATTGTGTGTTGCTAAAAAAATGCATATAAACGTGTAATTGCTTGTTTACAATATTTCTCGTTCCCAACTCTGATTTAATTCACTGAACTAGCTGGATGTTGTTTAGATAAACTTTGGTCTTTAGCTAATGACATCAGTAAAATCTTTATTTCTTCTTATGGCATCTTTTGACAGATCTGTAAACAAATCCATTTTAATTGTGAATTTAATTGCATAAAACTCGTGTCTTAATGATTCTAGGAAGGATGTGCCACAAGTTTACTCTTGTTTATACGCTACGAAATCAATTCGAGAGTCGATCGTTAATAGGCTTGATCCCAATAAGGCGACTGGTCCAGGCGGTATCCTAGCAATTGTTCTCCCGTATCAGTGTTAGTAATTAGCAACTACTCTATCTCCTGGAATCTAACAAACTCCTTAGTGACCACCAATATGGCGCTAGACCTCGTCGTTCAAGTGGTGATTGATCTCTTTCAAATGTGACCCAAGCTTGAAATAATACATTAGACTGGTAAAAGACGAATTTGTGTCGTAGAAACTGATTTTTTTTCAAAAGAAGTTGGATTTAATTCGGGGGTAACACAGGGATCAGTTATAGCTTTAACACTCTCCTATATGTAAATTATCGTATTTCTTCAACGACTGTGCTTATTCATTGGCTTACTTATGACTGCACTCTTCATTGTAGTTCTTCTCAGCTTACGCATAATGACAACCCACATTGTTTCTAAAATCACGACATTAAAGCTAAAATGGCCATTTCAATAAACAAGACTCAGTGTTACCTTCTGTTTGTCAAAAAAGGTCGATTATCTCCCGGTGTATGTATGAATAACTCAGACCTCAAGTTTTTAGGCTCCTTTACTATCTTGGGAATGACAGCATCTTTAAACTTATGTGGATGGACCTTCTTCTTGCAGATACAAAAGTAACTGCTTGTAAACTAGGCCTTTGTGCAGATCTAAATAGAACTTTACTTTCCGACAACTTCTTCTGGTTATAAATGATCCGTTCGTTAACTTCTGACATACAGTCTCTTGAGTATGGAACATTCATATCAGTTTTTTCTTTGTACTATCGACGCTATGATGGCTATTGTGCTGCTGAAATTCATTTGGATACCATGTTAAGCCAACTATGCTCAATACCATCATCAATGTGCAGTACAAATCGGAACTTGTACCAAACGGGCGCAATCTACATTGCTTTACACGGCTTCTAAATTCTGGAACGATTTTTCTGGTTCCTGTATTCCTCTCAATTCATAGGTATCTTTTAGCAGTTCTAAATCACCCTATCCGTCTTCTAGAATGTTTCAGAGTGCTCTAGCGCGTTAAGCTAAATTTAGCCACAATTATTAAGATATATATATATATATATATATATATATATATATATATATATATATAAGTATATTGTATAAAAAACTAAATTGATAACAATTAATTATATTATTAGTGTGGTGTTTTGATATAAATACATATTTTTATAAATTATGAATTCTTCATGTATGCAATGATTACTAGTTACAAAAGATAAAATATCGTGAAAATTAATCACCTAGTCTTAAAAGTTTTTAAAGCATCACAATCTAACTTTGTTAAAAAGAACTTGTTAACTAGCTACATAAATAAAAGGAATAAAACCAAATTTTATCATTTTGTACCCATCTATTGGAACCTGTTTAGTATGTACACTAATGCTAAGCTAACTAAAGAAAATCTAATTATAAAATCCTCTCTACATTTCGAGAAACCGTGATAGAATCACATATTATTAAAAAACAAGTTTCATAAGACCAGCCTTGAAGCACGAATTCAAGCCTAAAAAAACGATTGGCGTAGCGATGGGTTTTTTAAAGAGTGAGGGTTTTGTTATTTGCCATTTTTTATGCCGTTTTTAAACAAAATTTTTACTTCAGTTGATTTAGGGATTTTTGTGGCGGTAGGTAATGTTTTAATTTTAAAAGTGAAAATTTGGTCTAGTTTCACCCAAATTCTGTCACAAGTCACGACAATGGAATATAATCAGGACAATCTTGCATATATGCACGCTGAAATACGAGAAATTGTCAAAAATAATAAATCAAAGTTTTCTATGGGGCGGATCCTGTTTTTGATAAATTTTGTAAGAGTGACATGCATAACATAATTACGGATCAAGCTTTGCCAAACTAAAAACTTTCTTAATGTTCCGTGAATTAATGGCTATAGTGTCATCGGAGATGACGACGACGCGTTCCCTGGTATGCCTATTAAAGAATCAAAATGGAAGCAAATTAAAAAAAAAATATTAGGTAACTATAAATCCCAAAATTTTAAATTAAAAGTGACAGACAAGGGCTGATATTGATATTTCTTACATAACAATGAAAAAACAAGTATTTATGATTGATATTGGTTTTATTGTTTCTAAAAATATTCTCCATGAAGGTCAATACCCTTATGCATGCGTTTGAACCAATTTTCGAAGCACATTTTCCATTCCGGTTGAGGAAACTCCAAATCATGTGTTTCGAACGCATTATAACCTTAACTTTAGCCAAAGTATAACAACAATTATTAAAAGGCGTTAAATTGTAACATTAATAGCGGCTCCAAGTGTATAAACACTAAAACTGGGCCAACTTATAACATTAAATAAAAAAGCGATGATGTAATATACCATTCGTAATTGATCAAATAATGTAATTAATATAAAAAATTACCTTTTAATAATCGCTACTGCCGTCGGCCCATCGGTAGATGAATATAAGGGTGGATTCTAATAAATAGTTTAATTAACCTACCTGAAATGCTAGTTGCTTCTTTTCTGTTTGATTATTTTCACTTAATTCCAAAAATGTTATCAAAAAAATTATGAAAAAAATAATAAATTCTCGAGCGCCATGTTGTCTTTCTTTTTTTTATATATCTATCTAGGAACAACAAAACCTAGTTATTGAATACTATAAACAATTAACACAAATGAAAATAATATAACAAGTTATACATAAGTTTATTTAATATATGTTTGAAAACGAAAAAGAATTCAGAAGTCATAAACTAAATTATAAAAAAACTTTACCTTTTAACGGTTCTGTACATACACTGTGACAGATACTATGAAGCAGAATGGTTCATATGGTGAGGTCAATGTCTTGCTTAGTTATCCTTAAAATATGGAATTTCCTTGAAGTTTAATTCGCCAAAATTATTTGTAAAAGAATGTAGAACTTGCGTTGTAACGGTAACTCAAGTAAAACTTGCCATTTAAAATAATCGTACAGTTAAATATTGACTTATACGTGCCATTAAAGATTATTAAGTACCCAAATTAAGTTATTAAAAAGGTGCGTACTTAAAAAAAATAAGTACGTAAAAAAAGTACGTAAAATAAGTGCCTAAAAAAAAGCAAAGGCTTTAGCTTTAAATATAATGAGAAAAAAAATAACTTACCACCAAAATTCTGATGGCACCAAAATATAAAAAATTAAGTAAAAATCATGCTTATTGCTGTTAACAGTCAGCATTAAGTGAAGTACAAAAAAGCTTTCAGAATAACTGAAGTGTATTTCCCCTAAAAATCTACACGCTTGCGCGAATACAAAAATATAAATCCAATTTTTTTAAGAAAGGGAACTAAAACTATTTATGTAATATTACACCCAAAAGATATGTTCTAGGAAATGCTAATTAAATTGCCATTCTCAATTCTACATATTAATAATTAAAAACTTTTCTAATATTATGCCAAATAGGTGAACGATTCTTAAATTAATGTACTTTTTAATACAACCACAAAAAAAAGGTTGTTACAGCATCAACCGCTCCTTCGGGTATTCGCAATTTGTTTATTGATGTGTGAGAATGTGAAGAAGTCATTGGATGCCAAACCAGGGCTGTACGGCAGATGACCCATCTATTCGATGATTTGCATGGTCAAAAATTGCTTTGTTTGAGCCGATGTGTGAGAGCTTGCATTGTCCTGTTGAAGAATAATACCTTAACTTTTTCCGAATTTATCAGAAAACTTCTGGCAAAAAAATGTTCAGAATTGACCATCCTGCGTTGCCCTAACGTCACTGTGGCAACGTAACCGGTACTACCGAAGAAACAGACAACTATTTGCTTCGATGTGTTTTTTCCGCGAACAATTTTTGTTTGATTTTGCTCATTTTGGAAAACCCATACACTCGACTGCTGTTTTATTACGAGCACATATGCATAGGTCCATGATTTGTCGCCTGTTTAGATGTTATACACACCCTTTGATGCACCTTGATCGTATTTTTTGAACATTTCCTTGCACAAATCAACATGAGCGTTCTTTTGAACGTTTGTGAGATTATGTAGGATTGAACGCGAAAAATTTTTTTTTCACGTCTTAATGATCATGCCATACTTTATTTATGCTTGTCATACTAATCCCCAAAGATGTCTCAATCTTACGCACAGCATCGATATTTCCTGGTACAACAGATTTACGCTGACCTTTACGGAATTCGTCCTGGATCGAACTTCGGCGCACAGATAATTAAGTATACTGATACACTGTCGTCTTGATAATCCACATCGAAAGTTATGAAAAATAATCGCACGAAAATGTTCACGATTTAATTCTATTTTTTGCCCGAGATGAATTCTTCAAGTTACTATAAACAATACAAATCGTGCACAAATGACAAAATGTTCAAAAGAAGGTTATGATTAACGATGTCAGGTTTTCAATAGAAACGTTTGGAGTTGTCTGATAACACTTACCGTCGCCTAGGTTACAAACATAAACAGCAACCCTCGTATATGAACACGCAGAATTAGTTATACCAGTTTTTTACAGTACTCTAGGATGGTGCTTCATCGTAGTATAAAAATTTAAGTTCAACGATACACTCTTGACTTGTCTTGATAGTCCACGTCGAAAATTATGAAAAACAGTCGCACGAAAATGTTCATGAGTTAATTCAATTTTTTTGCCCGAAATGAATCTTTCTAGTTGCTGTAAACAACACAAATAGAGTAAAAGTAACAAAATGTTCAAAAGAAGGTTACGACCAACAGTGTCAAGTCTCCAATGGAAACGTTAGATGTCGCCTGGCAATACTTACTGTTGCCAAGGCGTGAAATATAAATAGCAACCCTCGTATATTAATATGGAAAGCTAGCGATTAAATGAGCACGTAGAGTTAGTATGGAAAGATCCCTGGAAGCACCTGTTTCTAGTAGTCTTTGGTTGACAGATCCAACCTGTCTTTGGGTGCTGCGGAATACAGTAAAGGTTGTGCTTAATGAGTAATGTTAAAGTTTTAGTAAGTTAGTGGAAAAGTATGTTTTCAGCTTCATTTATAAGTCGATAAATGCAAGATACCAACAGTAATTCATTGACATTTTTTTGTGTTTCGAAGGGTTTTCTTATTTGAAACTAAACTAAGCAAACAAAATTATAAGGTTTCAAGCAATTTTGAAAAGTCAACTAAATTACGTTAAAAAGCACTTAAAGCCAAAAAAGAAGCGCGCTTAAATTAGTGTTACACAAATCTTAGTGACCTAGGTTGAAATTAACATTTTATCTTAAAACAAAGATGGAAATAACAAGTGTATACATTAAACAGCAATTAAGAGAGAGACGAAAACGCTCAGAAAGCAAGTCAACTTGAATAATCAGGCTAATTGAGTTTATGCTAAAATCTTATAGGGTTTTGAAGCTTGAACCGTATTTCACACAGACTAAAAGTTTAAATGCAGAATGACTTCGTCTGAATTAAATTTAACCCTGTAACGCAACTTTTGATAGGCGGAGTCTTGTAACAACTGTTCACTTTGCTGATAAACTTGAAAACGTTCCTTCCTTAACTCTTATAAGCAGTTCAGAGTGCCTTAAGTTCTGATTACGACCATTATTTTAATCTCTCTCATTATATAGAATTAATTTAGTTATAATAGGTAACCTAAACATTATCTTTCGGAAAGCCAACTCACCAAAAAGTTCATCCTTGAGGTGGGGGTGGATAATTTTTTGGTAAATTGCGATTATATTTATTAACAAAACTTTTGGGTCAGAAACACAACTTAAGGGCAAATTGAAAATAAGGCATTACTAAATGTTCTCAATGCAGAAACCTTTTTTGTGCATTTCCTTTATCAGATCATACCACTCTGATGCTTTTTCCAGAATTAATTCACTTGCTATTACATATATCGTTTATACTTTATCCACATTCGTAAAGTTTTAATGCTTCATTATAAAAATTAATGATGAAAAGATAGGACTGTTTCCAGATTTTCAATTTAGATTTGGAATAAATTAAACAAGATATATAAATACAAAACCCAATCCAATTATATTAGTTTAGGATTTTGATTAGGGTTGTGTGTGTGTAATGCTGTTAAGTATATTAACTACTGAGGATTTATATATTGTTAATTAAAAACTCTTTATTACAGTTTCGCTTCTAACAACTTATACAAGAATTCGGATTACGTCTACGAATGATAATTGTGATTCATTTTTGTACGAAACTAAATCATTGAGAAATCTGTTACGTGCAAACCTCCCCGCAGTACCAAATCTTATCGTACCCGGTCCTTAATAATAACAAAATTGACGCTAAAAATCAAGAGCTACAGGACGCCAGCTAAAAGTATTAAAAGCAGCCCTAAATATAGAGTAACATTAATCACCTTTCTAGCTACGGAACAAATATAATTATGATTACGACCGAATAGTATTTAAAAGAAACAATACGAGTCAACTGAAAAGTATAACATTTTCTTTTAATTTAAAATTAAGAGGTTAAATTAATGCCCTTTAACTTAATAACAAAATATACTTTAGAGAAAATACCCTATTGCATATGCCACACACAAACCACATGTGCAAGTAACATGGGTTTCAAAAAGCAAACTTTAAGCATGAAATACGAAAATGCAAACTTTCACCGTTATTACACATATTAAAATACTTTTTTTGGGTTTTAATCGTGTATTTTTGTATTTATGTTTTACACAAAATCTGTACGTTTCGATTAACACTTACAGTTATCGTCCTCAGCAGTGGTAACATCTTTTAGAATCGTTTAAGGTGTCGAATGAGATTTACGAAATATGAAGTGAAAACGGAAACATAATTCTGCCATTAATATGACAGTTTGATAAACGATAAACTATGGAATATAATTTTAGTAAATAATAACTAAATCATTAAAAATTAAATATGTTAAACTGTCTTAAAGATGACAAATCAGAACTTTATCTAACGGGCGAAGGCTAACAATGAAAAATGTCACAATTAAACAGGAAATTTAACAATATTTAATCAAATTATAATGTAAGTGTAAAGTTGTGAAAAACTTTAGTTTGAAATTGATACAAGCATTCACGAACAATAACTTGACGTAATCAATTAAGAATCTAGTCAATCCTAATAAAGAAATGGTTTTTTAATAACTGTAAGTGCTATTGTACAGGTTGTCCCATTTTCGTATGTTTTACGGTGTATCTCACTTATTTTTTAGGTTAGAACCTTGGGGTTTTCGCGACACCGTGCTGCTTTTTAATGAAACCAAAAATGCACTAATCAAATTTCCCATAGCCATCTTAGTTTTTGCGCTACAGAGTGATTTTGGAAAAATTGCGTTTTCAATCATCCCCTGTAACTCTGTTATTGTCAGATATTAAAAAAGTAAAAGCTGATATTTGTAGATTTTTTTACGTAGAATCCAGTGGCGTACTCAGATTTTCCTGAGAGGTCACAGTTTTTGAGATATTGACATAACCTACTTTTTTTTTATGGGACAAAATCTCTTTCCCCTTGCCAAGAGCTTTTCAAAAATATAGCATAATCTATATTTATTTTTATAAATAACGTGACAAAATGATTTTTTTCTATAATTTACATTGATAAAAATCAAAATAATTAATTAATCACAAATATTGTTCAAATTGCAGACCATTATGTCTCCTACAAGTTTCACAAAGTTCATAAATTCTTTTTTTTTTTTTTTTATAATTGTGGACCTGAACAGGCTAATTAAGGCCTATCGTGCTAAAGCACTCAGGAACACTTAGGAGGATGGATAGAGGGATAATGAATTGCCAATAGATGCCAGCTACCTTAAATTTTCTCATATCATAAGTGAGAGGAAAACAGGAACTAGGGAGATCATTCCAGAGTTTAGAAGCCGTGTAGAAAAATGTGGATTGCGCCCGTTTGGTACGACAAGTGGAGATTTGTACTGCATACTGATGATGTGAATGAGCGAACCAAGTGTTTCTCGAAAAGATAGCCGGAGATGGTATCAAAGAATGTAATTCACCAGCACAATAGCCGTTGTAATAACGATAATACAAAGAAAGAACTGAAACCATCCTTCTATGCTCAAGGGACTGTATGTGAGAAGTTAAGGACGGGTCATTTATAAGCCTAATCGCTCTCTTTTGAATACGATCAACGATATCGAGAGCGTATTGGGGTGCACTAACCCAAAGGTGAGAATTATATTCCAGATGAAGCCGAATTTGGGCCTTATACAGCAGAAGGAGTTGTCGAAAGGTAAAGTACTGCTTAGATCTGTACAAAAAGTCTATTTTACGAGCAGCTGTTTTGGTAGCTGGCAGAAGATGGTCAACCCATGAGAGATTTGAAGATACAGTCATACCCAACAGAGTAATAGAGTCTGAAGACTTAAAAACTGAGCCATTCATACTTACAACAGGAAACGATCGATCTTTTTTGGCGGACATAAGGCAACACTGAGTTTTGTTAGCATTAAATTTAACTAGATTATTGCTTCCCCATTCGAGAATACGTTGAATGTCTTTGTTGATTGAATTTCCCATTTCAGCTGTAATTTCTTGATTTGACATAGAAGGTGGATTATCACTATGAGTAGACTTAGATGAACTACAGTGAAGAGTGCTATCGTCAGCAAAGCAATGGATGGGGTTAGTTGTTGAAGAAATAAGGTCGTTTATGTACAGCAGAAAAAGTGTAGGCGCTATAACGGATCCCTGTGGTACGCCCGCGTTAATGCTAACTTCTTTTGAAAAAAGCCATCATCTACAACACGTATTCGTCTTTTATCAAGAAAACTAGAAACCCAGTTGATGAGCGTATCATTTAACCCAAACGAGGTGAGTATGGCAAGTAAACACTTATGCCAAACTTGGTCAAATGCCTTTGAGCTATCTAAAGCGACTACAACTGTTTCACCGGACTGCTCTACTGTATTGTTCCAAACATGGGTCACATATGAAAGAAGATCGCCTGTTGAACCACTTTGCCTAAACCCATATTGTTGGTCACTAAGGAGTTTGTTAGTTTCAAGGAAAGTGAGCAGTTGCTGATTGATGGCTTTTTCCATGATTTTGGACAAAATGGAAGTGATGGCAATTGGTCTGTAATTTGAGGGATCGGTCTTATCACCTTTTTGGGAATAGGTTGAACATTTGCAACTTCCATGATGAAGGGAATTTCCCAGAAGATATAGAGATCGTATAGAGCTTAGATAGGACTGGTACTAGTTCGGGGAACATTTCTTTAAGACAATAGCTGGGATACCGTCTGGGCCAGTCGCCTTATTGAGATCAAGCCTACTGATGATCGATTCCAAGAGCTTGTACTGAGAATGAATTGGTTTCATAGCGTATGAAAAGAGTTCATTAGGGGCACATCTTTTCCAGAATCATTGAGACACGAGTTTGATGCAAACAAATCCACAAAACGTTGGCTTTGTCTACAGAATCAGCAACTACCGATCCGTCAATAGATGTCAGGGGGGAAATGAAGATATTCGAAAGTTTTTACTAATGGCTTTTGCTAAAGACCAAAATTTACGACTGCCTAAAGGTGATGTGCTAGTTCATTGCATTTTCGTTGTTCGAACAACTTTTTAGTTCTAGTGATGACACTTTTGCAGATATTTCTAGCACCAACGTATTCTACATGACTGTCAACCGATTTATTAGATTTCCATTTAATGTAATATTTATTTTTGAAAGATATTGCATCAGAACAAGCCTTATTGAACCAGGGTTGGGAACGTGAATGACCTATACGGCACTGTTTTTTCGGAATGTATAACTCCATTCCCATGAGGATGACTTCAGATACTGAAAGAGCGATGTCCGAAGAAGAGGACGACTTAAAACAATATTCACGCCATGGAAAGGTTGCAAAGAAATCCCGTAAATCACTCCATCGAGCTGACTTAAAACTCCACAAGATTCTATCGGTTTTGCGAACAACAGTGGAATTAGGTACAGTAGAAATTATTTTTATTAGACAATGGTCGGAAAGACCTAAAGGCGAAAGAACGGAAGTTTTATAAACAAGAGGGTTTGATGTAAGAAAGAGATCTAGAAGATGTGGAGTATGGTTAGGGTTATCAGGGATTCTTATGAGTTCAGAAATCATTTGTGTGAGATCACATGAAATAGCAAATGTTTCTGCACTATGACCAGCGGGATTTGCAGTAGATGAAAATTGAAGCCAATTAGAGTTATGAACATTGAAATCGCCTACCAATAAGATATTGCAAGATGGAAACTGAGACAGGAGATAGTCAACTTTCATACTAAGGTAATCAAAGAAGTCTTGAAAGTTGCTGTCATTAGGAGACCTATAAATGCAACACTAGAGTTTCACAAAGTTAGGACCAGAATGTTTAAACCAAATCACGTCAAAATTTTTATTTTCTAAGGAAGAAACCCTCTTGCAAGCAATTCTGTCCTTGATGTAGGCACATACGCCTCCTTTATATCGAAAGTTAGATTGAAGGTGGTATTGAGGAAATTGCAAGTCGGGTGACTCGGAGCTTTCAGAGGAGACTTGTGTTTCAGATAGAAACAATATATCAGGTTGTAATTGTTCAAGATGTTGGTGAATAGCATTAAGATTAGATCTGATACCGCGGATGTTGCAGTAGTGAATCACAAGTTGATACATACGATGACCGCGGTCGCTTGGGCCCTGCCCGCCCGGACATCCGAATGGGGCAGGATTTTACGTCCGTAATTTATAACCCTAGAAACCACAGCCATCTTATTTTTTAATTTTGGACTTTTAATCCGATAGGAAGACAGTGAGGGCGAGAAGGAAGAATAAGGATGAGAATAGATTAAGGATGATGGAAAAGGTAAGGAGCCCATGGTAAGGGTGGTGGTACCTCCCCGGCTGGCATGGAGTATACATGCCTACCACCTTCCATAGCATTTTCCAAAATAAATGATTGTCTCCGTAATTCTGAAAAAGCATTTTCCGTTGCAATTTTTAATTGTTGTTGGCATATTGCCTTGAATAAATTTTATTCTTTAAATACCCCCACAAAAAAAACCATAACCGAGAGATCCGGTGATCGTGGTGTCCATCGAACAGGTCCATTGGTTCCAATCCATCCCCTGGGAAAACGTTCGTTTAGTCAGTTTTGTATTATTCTAACATTGTGGGCTGGAGCCCCATCCTGCTGGAAGAATATATCGTTTAGTTGAGCCAGTGGAGTATCTTCTAAAATGTTCATAGTTTTTTCTTGTAGAATTTGTAAGTACCCATTGGAGTTTAGGTTTTCTTCATAAGTCTTGTAAACTATTTTTCGGTTAAAAATAAAGCAAGAGACATTAAATCCGAACCTGCCTTGACGCTCTCTAGGAAAAATCACGTGGGTGTTTTCTTGACTCCTAAACCGCGAGTTGTGTCTATTAAGAATTCCCGAACTTGTGAAATGTGCCTCGTCTGACCAAATTATCTTTTTTTCAAAATTATTGTCATATTTATAAACCAATTGCAGAACTCCAATCTACGTTCAGCATCACCAGAGTGCAGATGATGAACAAGTTTATACTTGTAGGGTTTGAATTTATGTTTTTTTAAAATCCTTTGCACTTTTGCTTTAGACACACCGGTCTCTTCATCTATTTTCCCAGACTAGGTTTCAGGAGTGGCTTGAACAACTGCTAAACCGTTGATCTTTGATTCCTCGTTCTCTTTGTTGTAAACTCGGGGTCGAGGTTTGTCAAAACATCCATGTTGGCAAATATTACATTTTAATTTTTGAAATATTCTTCTGTCGGGTTGTCTTCTTTCGGGATATCTATATGACAAAATAGGTCTATAAAATAAATTCAAATTCTAAGGTAAAGATTAAGTGACCTGTTCAGATAGAGTTCTAAGGCCTGGTCTGCGTTTTCATTAGATAATATGAATCAGGTATTCATATCACATTTCTCAAAGTTTTCAAATTTTTGGTTTCAAGCCATATCAAAAAATAATTAAACAACAAGAACAAGAACTTTAACAATAAACGAAAGCAACGACTAACAATAAATATCAGCACTAAATTTGGGAAAATGTAACCAGGAATAATTTGAGAGAAGCAGAAACTTCAAAAATCAAATACCTAAGTAATGGCAGAACCTTAATTATTTTGTTTTTTGCGTTACCATGGTTACCCACGGCTATCCATTATTATCAATGTAAATTACAAAGAAAAATCATTTTGTCACGTTATTTATAAAAAGAAATATAGACTATGCTATATTTTTGAAAAGCTCTTGGCAAGGGGAAAAATATTTTAAAAAAATATATAGGGTGTCACATAAAACAAGTAGGTTATGTTAACATCTCAAAAACTGTGGCCTCTAAAGAAAATCTGAGTACGCCACTGGTTCTACGTAAGAAATCTACAAATATCAGTTTTTACTTTTTTAATATGTCTGACAATAACATAGTTACAGGGATGACTGAAGACACAATTTTTACAAAATCACCCTGTAGCACACAAACTAAGATGGCTATACCAAATTTGATTAGTGCATCTTTGGTTTCATTAAAAAATAGCACGGTGTCGCGAAAACCGCAAGGTTCTAACTTAAAAAATAAGCGAGATACCTCATGAAACATACGAAAATGGGACAACCTGTACAGTGAAAACGCACTGTAGTACGTCTAAAATAATTTTCAATTTTAATTTTAATTTCAACTCCATACGTTAACACGTTGAATACCAATGACTAGTTAACTAGTCCTGTTGGTTTTAAGTTGGGGAGCAACACTATTCTTAATGTTTACTGGGGGGCCCGCACGGAATATGATTGTTCAGAAATAATTTTAGAGCAGTTTGGGATACCTCCAGTGTTGACTAGTTAACCAGTCATTGCGCTCCGTGACAAGAATTCCTCATAGGAGACCAATACCTAGTTAACTAGTCTAATAAAATAACACGTATTTGTAATTTACAATATGTACAATAAAACGCAGTACTTAATAAAAAAAATAACAAAACACAAACTTCAAATTCTGATTGTAACAAAAAATTATTAAATTGTTGATCATTTTTCATGCCACTATCTGAAACACGGATGTACGCAGTGTTGGTGTTCCTGACACAAAGGACATAAATATCTGGAATGCTTTCACATCTGTTTTTTTTTTGCAGAATTTTTGCACTTTCTCATAAATCCACTATTTTTTGCAGTATCAGGTATAGGTTCTAAGTAATTCTGTATACCATCTTTGTGATCAGAAGGTATAGAGGGGTCTAAAACTGTACCCGAGTCAATTAATGAGTTAATAACACACTCTCTGAGAGTTAGTAATCTGCATTTCTGATCTTTCTGCTTCCGATAAAGATAGAACGCGTTCTCAATGCAAATCTCGACTAGTCTAAAGAAAACTTTTCAAATCCATTTGATGGTCTTTGTCGTAGCGGCATAGTCCGAAATCATTTGGTCCGAACTGTCTATTTCACTCATGCATTTGTTGTAAGCAACAATACATTTCCTGTTTCTTACATTACCCCTCTTCTGTTTGTCACTTCAACCAATTGGTGTTTATGGCCAGTAGTAATCATTCTGACATAATGTCTTTCTAACTTGTGACCAAAACAGGATCATTCCTCCTAATAGCGACTTCCCCTCTCTTGAGTGTTTTCTTCATGGAAGGTTTAGGATTATCTTTCCGTTTTGGATTTAGTGTACCAGTTACGTAAGTCTTGTTTTTGAGTAAATATTCTGCCAAGCCTACACTATTATAGCAGTTATCCATAAATACCCAATAGCCTTTATTTAAATAGTTTTTCATTAATTCTTTCACAACTTCTGCTGTATGTGTAGAATTTTCACTTACCATTGTTCCATTACCAGTATAGATAATCAAGTTGAGTATAAATCCACTCCATAGTAGTAAGCACATATAGCTTACCGTCGTATTTTTGGCTATTATTTTTTAAATATTGTCTAAACAATAATCTTCCACGCCACGGAAGTACAAACTCATCCAGAGTTAAATGTCTGACTGGACTGACAAGTTTGCTTATATTACACAGAACTTTATCTACAATAACTCTAATCTTAAACAATTGACCTGTAGTATCCACCTCTGCATGGTCGACAAATCTTAAAGATTTCAAAATGGCCTGAAATAATTCATATCAATCTTTATTTCCAAATTGCTTCCCCAACTGTATTATCATCGTCTAAAATGATATCAGTTCTTATTCCGTTTTCCGACTCCAGCCTTCTCCCTATATATAACCGCTCCTCAGCCATTATATGAGATTACTTTGTTTTTACTTTACCTCTTAGCATTTACAACACACGCACACTCTCACGCACACATCCACGCAAGCGCACGCGTCACTCGCGCAAGCACACGCACATGCACATGCCAGCACACACACACGCACAATCACACGCAACGCGCACGCACACGCTCACGCACGCGCACACGCACACGCACACCACACGCACACGCGTATACGCCAGCACACGCACACGCAAACGTACACGCCTACGCACACGTACACACGCACACATGCACGTACACACACGCGCACGCGTACGCACCCACACGCGCAAGCACACGAACAGGCACACAAGCACGCACACAACGCGCACACGCACAGGCAACTCACGAACACGTACATGCACGCACACGCGCACGCGCACGCAAGCTAGCACACGCACACGCACATGCACATGCCCGCCCACACACACGCGCACGCGTACGCATACCACACGCACAAGCACGCATACGCGCACGCACACGCTCACGCACGCGCACACGCACACGCACACGCACACACGCACACGCGTACACGCCAGCACACGCACACGCAAACGTACACGCCTACGCACAGTACACACAGCACACATGCACGTACACACACGCGCACGCGTACGCGCACACACGCGCAAGCACACGAACAGGCACACAAGCACGCACACGCACACCGCGCACGCACAGGCACACTCACGCACACGTACATGCACGCACACGCGCACGCGCAAACGCGCTACACACGCACACGCACATGCACATGCCCGCACACACGCGCACGCGTATGCATACCACAGCACAAGCACGCATACGCGCACGCACACGCACGCGCACACGCACACGCACACGCACACGTACACGCACGGACACACGCACACGCAACGTCACGCAACGCACACGCACACGCACACGCACACGAACACCACACGCACACGCACACCACACTCGCACACGTACCTCACGTAACGCACCACAGCACACGCACACGCACACGCACAATCATCATGTACACGCAACGCAACGCACACGCACAAGCACACGCACGCACACACATACACGCATGCGTACGCACACCCACACAAACACGCACACGCACGCACGCAGACGTACACGCACTCGCACACGCACGCGCACACGCGCACGCACACGCACACGCACGCACACACACACGCATGCGTACGCACACCCACACAAACACGCACACGCACACACACAGC
>JARFJB010002353.1:2245000-2347500 GCA_036346205.1 Vesta saturnalis | reverse complement strand
CGCGTTCTCTCCCTCACACACACCCACACACACACACACACGCGCACGCACGCACACACGTACATACACACACGCACACACGCACGCAGCACGCACGCACGCAGACACTCACGCACGCACACACTCACGCACGCACACACCCACGTGCGTACACACGCACGCTCGCACGAACGTACGCACGTACCCCCCCCCCCACACGCACACCCACAAATGTCTGTTTGACATAGATTATTGCTTTTGCGTTTGCAATGTTGCCTATTCTCGTGATGAACTTCTTATTAAAGAATTTGAATAATTATCCATTTCCAGTTTGTATTTTGAAATGTCGTGTGGTGTTCCACACCAGATACTTTTGATGAGTGATAAACCCAAATATATAATAAAAATGTTTCCTGCTTCTTGCATCACTCCTTGATATATTTTTCTGAATTTTGTATTTGTCAACTTGATGTATTTTGCCCTCTTTGTTTGTTGTTATCTTTGTATTCCATAAAATGTTTACTTCTGCTCATTTAAGTCATGCGGCTATAATTATTTAACAAAGAATACAGCGACGTTATAATATGCCATAACATAAAGTTTTAATGAATAAACCTAAGAAGTAAGTGCTCAAATTAGTGATAACCGTGCTGTATCTGTAATAATAAGATTCTTACAACGTACCAAAATGGCTTTGGTTTAAGGATTGAAACTTGCAAATAATGTAAGTGGTTTAGTTTTTATTATACGTAGTTTTTGCAAATTACATTCATAAAATGTACCACAGTATATAGCTTTGTTCTGGTTCATCTTTCATATTTTTCTTGTCCTTTAATTATCAAATTTCAACCACAGCTTTTTTCAAAATAATTAAATACCTTTAAGGGTAAAATATAATATCATTAATATCCGTTATGTTTACGCATCGTTCTTAAGTAAACAAATCTCTGGTTACATCAAATACGAAATACAACGTTATACTCAATTTTAAAATGAAATTTGACTTGAAGAGTCAACCTACTTTCCTTTTATTAAACGTAATAAAAATTGAATATCGCTTTATAGTTTTCTCTTCTTTCTCCATTTCCATTAAAATTATTGAACGTCCTTCTACTATATTTTATTCAAACCTTTTGTATAAAATAAAATGCTTTTGAACTTGTAACCAACAATGTTCCAGAAATTTATTTCATTAGCGTGATTATAAGGAAGATAAATTTTGCATCTGTTAAAATTTATTGTCTTTAACTAAAACGATTATTTAAACAATTAAAACAAATGAAAAGGGCGAAAACGTGACTACAATGTTTGGATTTTACAACATAAATTCGTATATCTATACTGGCAGCACAGCTTACAGTCTGTGAAAACTATATTGGATCGGTGATTTATAGAGAAAATAGAAAATTTGTAGAACAGGCTTTTTGTCTTTAACCTAAAATATATATCGCAGTGTGTAGCTTCTCTACTTTTAATAATGATGTATCAATTTATAAAAGAAAACCTGGGAATAAAAAGGGAGAAAGTCTGCAATTAAAATTTAAGCAATTTTGTGAAAAAATTATCATAAATTGCGGTTTTAGTTAATCCAATTTTTTTTTTGTGAGGTATAGCTTAATTGCGTGCTATAAAAAATTAGCGAATTTTAAGCTGATGTATAACGGTAGGCAAAGTTTTTAATTCTGGACAAAACACTTAGTAAATATACTATATTTTGCAGAATTTAGTATGACACTCCTCATATTCACTTCCTGGTATGGCACAATTATATTTTTACAAAATCTTTAGTCCTTTAAAACGTTTTCTATTAATGTTGCAATAAATTTAACTTTTCAATAAAATTTTTTTTACATGAAATGTTTTAAAACTTTTTTGGTGTACATAATTGTGTTAAGTAGTTTTACGCAGCTTCATAATATAAAGCTTCTATAAGTAAAACTTTTTAAAAGCGTAAAGTCCATTTTACTAAACTCGTTTATAATATAAAAAATTTAAATCAAAGTTTAGAGTTTTGAAATGTAGTCAATTTTCTTGTCAGGTTAATGGGTAGGTTTTTAATGAAAATCAAGATTGGTGATGGACACGCAAGTTTCGTTGCTTTGCACCATTAGTAAAGGAAATTACTTTATTGCAGGTTAAGATTAAATTTGACAATTGTGCATGTACAAAACTGACACTATTTATTCATTTTCGGTTTAATGCATTATTACCCCTTATTTGTTTCTTAATACTCAGAGTATCCCTAAAAGACAAAATTGAACATGTTCTTTGAGCCAACATGAGCCGATTTAGCTAAACCTAGCTTAATACAGCTTGCCTAGTTTTAGTGTAATGCAGCTCTCAAGTTACAAATTTGTAACGCCTCACTCGGTTCTACAAATTTTTTCTTATTCTTTATTGCCCTTGCTTTAATGCTCGGGTCGAGATTCAAGATTGTCACTACTTTGTGAATAAACTTATTCAGCTTTAACAAACTTGTCACAATAATATAAAATAAACAAACTCTAGAAAGGAAATAATAAAATAAACAAACTTAGTTGTACTGGATTAAATAAATAAAGGTGAGTGTTGTATTTACGTTTGTAATTAGGTATGAAAGGTAGTGTACTGATAATAACCAACTGTCCGGTATTATTTGTTTATGTCAATTAAACAGAAATTGTTAGTAGGTAGTAATTATTAGTAAATTGCACATGAATAAAATCATAGCAGCAAACTGGAATTGTATATTTAGATCAAGCTTTTATTTATGCAGGTCTGGAGTGATTATAATTAATTTCGGTAATTAGTGAGATTCTCTGTAATGCTGGTAATAGGGTAAATGCAAATTATATTGACTGGGAATTTGTGTGATATTTGGGGAACGGTATTATCGTATTCAGAGTCGAAACTGCCGGAAACGTTTAAAGGGTTAATATCGTTAAGGGAGCGTTCTGTTAATTATAAGTAGCTAATTGTTCTGGGAATAACCTCCGTCTAATTAACTACGTCCTTCAACAATCATTCAGTATCTACCTCGGGGCGTTGGCACCACCAAGAGGATTGTATGAATGAACGTGTTTTACAATTTTGTGAAGGGGTCTTATAGTGATAAAGGGATGATTCTTGGCTTAAAAATGTTTAGTTTTTCTGGAGCGTCACCTACAGAAAACTAAGGACTTCTTACCCTAATAACGTTTATCCATCTTTCTCTCGGTTTTTGGCCAGCAAGAATGTTACACATAAAAGTGTGCGTGGATAAATAAATTGTGCTGGTCAGGTTAGGTTATTAATTCCGACTACAGGATAATGGTTAAGGGATACGGGTCAGGGATAGTTGGTCACGTTACTGGTTACTGGACAGGATAATAATACAGGTGCAGGATAATTGATACGAGATTCTGGTGAAGATACTGATCAGGCTACTACTTATTTGTTAGGAAACGAGCCAGTCTGCTAGTTCCTGGTTAGGCTCGTCTGGCTACGGGACAGGATACTGCCACAGGTACAGAGTAAAATATGTTATAGGAAGTGGGTAAATGGAGAAGGGTAGGGAAGAAGTATCAAATGTGAGAGTGAATGAATGAATCTGAGAATCTCTGAGTGCATGAATGCTAGGGGTCCGGTATTTACAGGTAAATTGGGTGGAGTGGATGCCCGATTGCATTTATTAACAATGATAAAACAGTTCTGGAAGAAAATAAATTTCGGTAGCAATTATTTACTAGAATAGGAAAATTTTTAATAAGGATTTTCAAGATCATTACAAGTTGATTGCAATAGGTGGCGTGGAAAATTCACGTAGCGAAAAAAGGCCTTCCGGTGACAACTGATGCAAACGTTTAGTATAACTGTACATTTACAATTGAATATAAAGTAAGATAACTTGCTGCGTTTTCTCCAAACTAACATGTACCGAAAATAATAGTGAGCAACCATTCTCACCTGTTAAACAGCCTATTTTAAACAGTCCTGCTTGTAACTGAATTAGTGTATCTGAGTTTATTAAATGTATATATGTTGGTTTAGTTTAATTTTCAGCGGTACCGCAAACATCAGAATACTGCAAATTTCCTTGTATATAATCTATTCGATGTAAACAATATGTTTAAATGTGACAGAATACTTGTTAATAATTTCAAATACTGTTTCTTTGCAAAAGAAATCAAACACGTAAAATTAATAATCCAATTTTGGCAATCGTCTATTACATTAATTAATAACAAAAACGTCCAAGTACACAACTAATTTCAACGTATTAATCAGAAATGCGGAAATAGTCCTTCTCAGGACTAATACTGTTGACGGAAGCAGAGTCCGCTTACGAAAAGTCACGCTATAAAAGCAAAAACTGTGGAAATTGGCCAATCAATCCAACTAACACTTATTAACGTACGTGAGTCAATTGTAACAAACCTTTTTATGTATGTTTAAAGTTTACGTTCATATTGGCAACTTAAGTGCATTTCGTGTAGCTTATTTTTACTTTGGATTTAATTTTATTTTAACGTTAACGTTGCAAGATGTTGCAATAGCCTTTGCTGCTGCGAGGTGAGATTTCAATTACCAAATTTTACTTTGAACCATGCAAAATCAATTCAGTTTAGAGGTTTCTAAAGAAATTTCTATATATTTGGAATTACCAGCATATCAACCTGATGTTTAGTTCAACTTCCATCAAAATTGCCTAATAAATGGAAAGTGACGAATCGACAGCATTTCTTTGTCTGCTGAAGTTCCAGTGATACCCAAAATGTAAATGAAATTACTTCAAGCATTTCATATTGTTAATTAATTCACATTTTAGTTTAAGGCAGTTAATTAAAAATCACTAACATTACTTTTTAAGAGATCACCCTTATAATCAAATTAAGTATCGTAATAAAATTCCTTGTTGTCATATAATTTTTTTACTTGTTATTTTCATAAGTTTTTTGTAACTTTTCTATTTTTAAGATTTATTTGTTCCTTAAAATCGAATTGGCATCCGAAATTACATTATTTATTTTCAGGTTTGAAGCAACACCTTTTTTTTTGTAAAGCGAAGATATCTAAACAATTCTATTTTTGTTAATAAACAAATCAAATATTATTGAACCTGGACCTATTAATCTACCGATGAGCAAAGTGGCATAAAATCTTCTAGTTATACATTATTTTCCATGGTTAATTATAGTTCTGGGATAGAAGTATTAATCATAAGTGAAAAACACGCACAGGAATAGTTTTACCTAACACATCCAGGCCATCAAAGTAGAAAGAGTGTAGGAATACACCCGCCGTCAGAACCGCTTTCTGCTCTCGGAACGATACCTGGTCGCTCTCTTCCAAGTATATTTTACACCCAAATTTCTACTGCAGTAGCTGATGGCTAGATACAACTGCCCTCAGCAAGTCCCCACGTAATTTCCTGGAGCATTAAAGTTACATCCAATAATAACAACCAACGCATGTACTCAGCTGATACCACTCAACGCTCACGTTCTTTAAACCAACCCTCTTAATTAATAAAGCCTAACAATGCCGTTCACGATTATTTTCCCCTGAGTAATACAAGTGCACCGGGAAGCAAAATTATTAAGATGAAATGTGTTCTGTACATTCCTCATCAAATACGCTTTTCAAAACGGGACAACCCCTTTTAACTTAACCTCTCTACACGTTATTCAGATACATATGTATATAAGAGACGTTTCACTTAACGCCACCAATACAGCAGCAGCTTACGCACGACCTACTTAGCTCGTCTTTCACCACTTAATCAATGATCTTTCTTCTTTCGCGATTCTTCCAGACTTCACCATTTTGAAACTTCACGAAACACAACCACTCACAAAGCTAAGATTGCTTTAAACCGTATGCTTGATGAAACTAAAACAATTTTCGTGTACACAAACATGCATCAATGGCACCAACTTGCAATATTAGGCTATCACCCAAAAAATTGTAACCTAGCCTGGTTTCGCCGTCGCTATACTTTCGAAAATCAACCTAACCTAAAATACGAAGAATACCACAGTCGTCTACTTTTAATTCTTTATTTACTTTAAGTTCTAAGTATCGCGTCTTCACATGGTCTTGATTCGACTCTCGCGAGACTTCCTGCAGTAATGTTAATTACAAGCAGTCTTCCATGTTATTTCTGCTCAAAACTAAACTACAACTTAAAAATTATCTAAAAATAGAATGTTTATTTACCATAATATAATTTACTTTCTTTACATATTTCTTCTACAAGGATTATAAGTAAACTATACCTATAATATGATACAAACATATGAATACGAGTGCTTTATAACAATTTCCAATAAACTCCAATAACGCCAGTGCTTTCCAAACTTTATAACTAAATATACCTAAATGTCCAATAATATAATACAACAAAACTAAGCACATCATAACTTTCTTCTATAATTACTACATAAGGTGACATCTCTTTCTTACACGACTACAATCACTATATTTGGGAAGACCATATGACAACTGATGCAAAAACTTATCATAATGGTACACATTTAATTGAATACTTAGACGGCTACCTGCGTTTCGTTTAAACTAACTTATACCGAAAATGACAGAGCGACCAGTCTCGCCTGCTAAATCGACTTTTTTGCAAAGGATTAAACTACTTATTTGCTTTTATTAAATGAGTATAAAGTCAGAAGGCTACATCGGTTTAGTTTAATTTTCAGCTGTATCGCAAACATCCAAATACTGCAAAGCTCTCTGTATATGGTTTAGAGCTTTTATTAACAATATTCTTGCTTGTAACTAAACTAGTGTTCCTGCGTTTATTAAATGTGTATCAAGTCAGAACACTACGTTGCTTTCAATTTTTTAGATATGAACTATATAAACACGCTATATTTTCTCGTGACAGAATAATGTTTAATAATAGCAGATACAGTAATTTACACGCTAAAGAGTATAAAGATAGACATTTATTGCATACAGGCCTACAATCACAAAATTCGGGAAGAAAAAGAAAGGAAAGGCCACGTATTTCATTCCCTCCGCAAGGGAGAGGGCGGGTTGTTTAAGACTCCCAAGCTCCTTCAGTTACAATCATGGATTCCCAGCATACATACATACAATACGTATATATGAATTGTGGGATTAAGGGTGGGCGTGGTCAAGATAGGATCGGAAGGAACGGAGTTAGGATTCTGAGGGAGAAATACTACCTCAGCATTCGTATAAGTAGCCGCACATGGTGTGTATATACGCAGTGACCCTGGTACTACATGTGGATGAGGAAAACCCCCTGAAAGAACCTCATACAAGGTAGACGGTAACGGGAATCGGACCCATTACCTCCCGAATGCTAAGCAGGTTGTGTCACCACTACTCTACCAGCTGGGGAAGAGAATGGGAGCAACTGATGCAAATAGTACAAATTTACAAAACGTAATGGAATATTAAATAAGACAACTTGCTACCTTTTCTTTTACTAGCACATACCGAAAATGTAAGTAAGCAACCAGTTACGCCAGCTAAATGCACTTTAAAATTCAAGACATGTAACGGTTTCCCGATATTAACTTCCAACCCTTAACAGGGTTAGTTTTCCACAAATAATGGTTCATGGTTCAAAAATATGTCTGTTTTATTACATGTTCCAGCTTTTAACACTTTGCACTTATTGTAAATAACTCTAATTGCACGCTTTACAAATTTACAAATAGAAAAAAAAATCTGTTTTAATAATGAATCTGGGGTGGGCAATTATTATACCATGGAATGTTCTGGATTGTCCTCTTATCATACTGTGCACATGTATACTTTATAATAACAATTATTAGGACTTATGAAAGTAGCCAAAACCGTTCTTACGCAAAGTAACATTACAAGTCTGACATATGACATTGCTTCTTCTTTCCTTCGCTTTAGTACTGCACTTGGCGTATCTTCGGTAAGTTTTTATTTTTGCTCGTATATGCATTCCTACATTTACCAAACGCACTGTACTTTCTATTATAGCTCTTGCTGTGGCACTGTTTGTATTCGTTGCTCGTCTTTTCATAGCCAATTCTTTTTCTAGAAGAGAACTTTACAATTAGTTCGTTTACTAGGGTTGATCTAAAATTCAGTGAGTCATATTTCTTCGTATTTCCTTTCATGTTTTCTTTGTAAATAATACGTAAATAATATATCCGATGGCACAGTCTGTAAGATAACAAAATATTTTCATCCACCAACATCTAAATTTTTGTTCAACACTGTAGCATGCCATTTTATCAACGCCGCTCATGTACCTATTATAATCGGCGATTGAATTAGGTCAAGTTTTCGTTTCTTTGTGGGACTGTAGATGTAACTGAAGAATTGTTCATTGTACTCAAAACGTTACGGACGTTTTACCACGATCTGTCCGTTTAGAGACATTAATGTCTTTAGTCATGGTGTAGTCAATGTCTAGTTTTTTAATATCCTTGTTAGTTTTAAGAATTTGACGGGGATAATTCTTCCTGTCCTGCCTAAACGTTCTAATTATAGAAAAACAAACAATAATGCAATCCCTCAAACATTTCACTTAGTCTAAGAACAACACTTCCCTTAAGTTTTTAGTGACCTTTCCGTTAGGAGCTCTTCCAGTACATAGTCTAAACCTTAAAACCACGTTTTATTGGTTTACAAAGTTGATATAAATATCTCTTCTAGGTAGCCGTACGTTGTATAAGCGACCGAATTCCGGAGCAGATTTATCGAACATTTGCGGATTCTCAGGCCGCCTTGTTCAATTATATTCGCCATCATCTGAATGAGCATCATCTGAGCTCTCCTGAAAACTTTGCACATTATTTGCAAGCTCTGGAATATTGTCTTCATCAATATGGTCGCGTATATCCATTTAGTCCTTGCCTTTACTGCCTTCGGGCTTATATTCAGAACCCAAACACTGTAGTCTTCAGTATCAGACTTAAAACTTACAAGACGTGCTTTAGAAACATCTTTCCTCTTTCACAGGGGTTTTTGTATTTTTTGTTAAGGTGGTGTATCTGAAGTGGATGGATTACTTGTCGCAGATGATTGTGACTAGCAATGTCAATTTATTGGCAAGATACCATCGGCATCAGAAACTCCCACGATAACTGACTTTTTGTTGTCATAACAACATTAAAAAAGTATCCAACCAATGTAGGTACGCCCAATCCAAAATTCAACTAAATGCATATTATTTCTGAGTAATTAACGACGTAACTTATTCAATTAAGATTTACTTTACGTAAATAACATAAGAAACAACAATATACGTTATTAGAAAATTTTTTTTTTTTAAATTAGAAATTTTCATCTTTTTGAAATTTCCTTTACAACATATCCAGAACTATTCACAATTAAATCATAAAACTCTCAAAAGTCTTAATTCTATTATATGTAAACTAGAAGATTAGTGAACATCAACCCAACACCTATCATTATAATTACTAAGTTTTAGACTAGACAAGTAATCACAGATTGAAACATCCAAACCGAACTACTTCCCAAACACTAGCTGTTTCCAAGGTGAAATAAAGCACCACAGTGCCGCCACTGACAGACGTCTCTCTTGTCACGCACATTTAACGTTATTTTAATTGAGCGAATATAGTTTATCAATCGGAAAAGCAGATGGGAAATTATTAAACCATTGCTTTATAAAGGGTTAAATAAAATAATACACAAAAAGGCATCAGAGGTAGATCAGGAGCAAGGCTTAAGGTCTCTGTGAATTATAACGATTAACAATAAAACAGAGGAAAAGTTGAAAGTGTAGTTACACGATCAAATCGAGTTTGTGGCCTACAGTGTTTAAAAAATAAGTGGGGTGTCGACTAAGTACAATGGAGATAGTCGGGGTCGTGACAAGATGTGAAAGGACTGAAAGCTCAAAATCGGGAATAACTGTTCTATGAGCGCGAACAGACCATCACCAACCATATGTATGTAACATTGGATCTAGCGGTATAACTTCACAAGCAAGTAAAAAAAGATTCTTCAACAATCCCAATTCTAATGATACAATGTGCTACCATGGTGGTTTATAATTATTTAACATAGGACCGAAACCTTTCCACGATTTCATGTTTAAATACAAAATTTAACTCAAATTACTAAAATCATCCATATGTGACAATGTAAAGAGGATTATCAATCGTCTTTTGTTTATTCTTGAATTCTGCCAATCTATAAACAAAAACTTCCCCAAAAATAAAGGGAAATACATTCAATGTCGTATTATTTTTGTTTGCATAAGTTTGGTAAGTACTTATGTGCCAAATTAGATTAATGTTGAAGAGAGTTTTATAAAGATTTAGTATTCCAATAAATGACACATCTTTAGTTAAAATTAAGTTGGTTCTTTGTACTTTTATAAAAACAACCATAAACCATATTCATAAACATCCTTGATCCTTTTCCAAATCAGTACAATTTTCATAACTTTTTTTATGAATTCTCCTAAAAAAGCAGTACGGAAATGTGTTCACTTTCACTCCGAATTAGAAGAAGTTGTGTCAACTCGATGGGTAGAAAACTCGGCTAAAAAATAATTCATTAGATCGGTACACTTATTATCATTTAAAGAGAATGTATGACCACGGCATTGGTGTCACACTGAGTCATTAGTTCTAACATTTATCTACTACCTACAAAATAAAAATTGCACAAATATCTAAACCGACAGTAAAAAGTAAGGATCCCTTGAGTCACAAAAACAGACTCGTTCAGATGCATGTTCCATTGACAGTAAGTCACCTAAATGTGCGGACCAATGGAGTAAGCTATGTATGTTTGAATGAATGAACTCTTCATGACCCTCACCACAACCAGAGAGTGATTTTATGCTTTACTGTATCTAGTTACTATCAAAGCTCAATTTATGATTTATGACAAATCATCATCCTTTAAATTTATAAAGTAATATCACTTTTATTATAAACTGTAATCCAAATGGTTAATCGTTTTACATAATGTCCTAATATAGTATGAAAATTTGGTGATTGATTTTTTTACCAATCATTCATTCATCATTACCGCGAAAAATTGTCGCAGTTATTTTGTAACATTTAAGTAAATTTCTACTTTTCATTATTAACTGTTAGTGCCTTAATATAGTTTTCACTTAGACAAATTGTTTATTGCTTTAAGTTTTAAGTTACTAAGCAATATGATTTCTATTTTATGCTGACTGACTTATCAATGCCACAGTTGTCTATTACTTCCACATCCAACGGATGGAAAGTATTGTATCGATAAAAAAATTTTCAAAAATTTTTATTTTCCCAATCGCTTTAAAATGTTCGAAAACGTCTAAAAACAAAATTTGAGCAAAAAAAGTCTTGTCTGTGTGCCTGTGTGTCTGTGTGTCTGTGTGTCTGTGTGTCTGTGTGTCTGTGTGTCTGTGTGTCTGTGTGTCTGTGTGTCTGTGTGTCTGTGTGTCTGTGTCTGTGTGTCTGTGTGTCTGGTGTCTGTGTGTCTGTGTGTCTGTGTGTCTGTGTGTCTGTGTGTCTGTGTGTCTGTGTGTCTGAGTGTCTGTGTGTCTGTGTGTCTGTGTGTCTGTGTGTCTGTGTGTCTGTGTGTCTGTGTGTCTGTGTGTCTGTGTGTCTGTGTGTCTGTGTCTGTGTCTGTGTGTCTGTGTGTCTGTGTGTTGTGCTGTGTGTCTGTGTTCTGTGTGTCTGTGTGTCTGTGTGTCTGTGTGTCTGTGTGTCTGTGTGTCTGTGTGTCTGTGTGTCTGTGTGTCTGTGTGTCTGTGTGTCTGTGTGTCTGTGTGTGTCTGTGTGTCTGTGTGTCTGTGTGTCTGTGTGTCTGTGTGTCTGTGTGTCTGTGTGTCTGTGTGTCTGTGTGTCTGTGTGTATGTGTGTCTGTGTGTCCTGTGTGTCTGTGTGTCTGTGTGTCTGTGTGTCTGTGTGTCTGTGTCTGTGTGTCTGTGTGTCTGTGTGTCTGTGTCTGTGTGTCTGTGTCTGTGCGTCTGTGGTCTGTGTCGTCTGTGCGTCTGTGCGTCTGTGTCGTCTGTGTGTCTGTGCGTCTGTGCGTCTGTGCGTCTGTGCGTCTGTGGTCTGTGCGTCTGTGCTGTCTGTGCGTCTGTGTGTCTGTGGTCTGTGGTCTGTGTGTCTGTGGTCTGTGCTGTCTGTGTGTCTGTGGTCTGTGTGTCTGTGTGTCTGTGTGTCTGTGTGTCTGTGTGTCTGTGTGTCTGTGTGTCTGTGTGTCTGTGTGTCTGTGTGTCTGTGTGTCTGTGTGTCTGTGTGTCTGTGTGTCTGTGTGTCTGTGTGTCTGTGTGTCTGTGTGTCTGTGTGTCTGTGTGTCTGTGTGTCTGTGTGTCTGTGTGTGTGTGTGTGTGTGTGTGTGTGTGTGTGTGTCTGTGTGTCTGTGTGTCTGTTGTGTCTGTGTCTGTGTGTCTGTATGTCTGTGTGTCTGTGTGTCTGTGTGTGTGTGTCTGTGTCTGTGTGTCTGTGTGTCTGTGTGTCTGTGTGTCTGTGTGTCTGTGTTCTGTGTGTCTGTGTGTTGTGTCTGTGTGTATCGTGTGTGTGTGTGTGTGTGTGTGTGTGTGTGTGTGTCTGTGTGTCTGTGTGTCTGTGTTCTGTGTGTCTGTGTGTCTGTGTGTCTGTGTGTCTGTGTGTCTGTGTGTCTGTGTGTCTGTGTGTCTGTGTGTCTGTGTGTCTTGTGTCTGGTGTCTGTGTGTCTGTGTGTCTGTGTGTCTGTGTGTCTGTGTGTCTGTGTGTCTGTGTCTGTGTGTCGGTGTGTCTGTGTGTCTGTGTGTCTGTGTGTCTGTGTGTCGTGTGTCTGTGTGTCTGTGTGTCTGTGTGTCTGTGTCTGTGTGTCTGTGTGTGTGTGTGTGTGTGTGTGTGTGTGTGTGTGTGTGTGTGTGTGTGTGTGTGTGTGTGTGTTTTGTGTGTGTGTGTGCTGTGTGTCTGTGTGTCTGTGTGTTTGTGTGTCTGTGTGTCTGTGTCGTGTGTGTCTGTGTGTCTGTGTGTCTGTGTGTCTGTGTGTCTGTGTGTCTGTGTGTCTGTGTGTCTGTGTGTCTGTGTGTCTGTATGTCTGTGTGTCTGTGTGTCTGTGTGTCTGTGTGTCTATGTGTCTGTCTGTCTGTCTGTCTGTCTATGTGTCTGTGTTTCTGTGTGTCTGTGTGCCTGTGTGTCTGTGTGTCTGTGTGTCTGTGTGTCTGTGTGTCTGTGTGTCTGTGTGTCTGTGTGTCTGTGTGTCTCTGTGTCTGTGTGTCTGTGTGTCTGTGTGTCTGTGTGTCTGTGTGTCTATGTGTCTGTGTGTCTGTGTGTTGTGTGTGTGTGTGTGTGTGTGTGTGTGTGTGTGTGTGTGTGTGTGTACTCCATAGCCTTCGAAGGACTTAGCATATCAACTTCAAATTTGGAACACATATAGATGCTAACTACCTGAAGCTACTTATTGTTTTTGTGGTCAATGGGATATGAGGAAAGGGGTAAAACTGGGTGATAAGTACCCCTTTTGCAAATTTTCATTATTTTATATTTTTTTACTTTTAATATTTAATTTGTAATATAATTGTGAGTATTTTTTATTTCTACATTTTTTTTGTACAACAAGCGGTTTGCAATATACTAGCAAAAAACCGTCACTTTAAAAAACAGGTTGTTCTTAAATATCTCCGGAATTACTTAACATATTCAAAAAGTGAAAAAATCGTTAGATAGTAAATAAAATTTTTCACAAAAAGTGTTTTTGCAATTTTTTCGAAAATTTTGTCATTTTCGATATATTTACAAAAAAATATATTTTAGTACCCGTCCACACGATTTTTTTTTAATTTTGGCATTATATGGAAAATAAAATTTCTGATCGAAAAGAATTCTTGTAATTTTTTTTAAGTTAATAGTTTTGAAGTTATATACAAAAAAAGCGATTTTTAAAATGTATGGTTTCTTTGCTAATATCTCGAAGTTAGGGTGTACACGATTTATCAAAAAGATGTTAAAATATTTTGACGGTATGTCAGTTTAACAATAAATTTGAACAAATTATATTTTAGAATTTAGTAACAAATTTAACAACTTCACTTAACCATAGCTCCATTCTTCTCTATCAGGAATGTTAATGGTTTAGGCATAGACGCAACCAGGTTTAGGTAATAGTGTTGTATTAAATTTTTCCATTCCATATTTATAGCATTTAAGTTGGTATACATTAAATGAAATTGATCGAAATATTTTTGATGGGTATTGTCAAGTCGACAGATGACAAGTATAACCGAATACACGAATGAAAAATTTTCATTTCCACTTTTTTTCGAATTCAGCTTAATATGACTGATGATTTGACTTAATTTAAACAACATGTAAGCGTATTTTTCTGTACAACAAATAGTGTAAATGCCATTTTGACAGCATATTTTAAATTTTGGATGTGGAAGTATTGATACAATTTGCAGGCTTTTTTTTTAATAGTCATGAAGTTTTACTGTTCTCAACCAAAACCATTTTTTTTAAATAGTTTATATGAAGCAGCAATTACCAAATACCTCCGGTGTCAGGAAAATTAAACACACTAATTTTAAGTGTTTAGCCGATTGTGAATAACTATACAACACAATATTAATTAATTTTAGGTCAAATACCTTTAAGTGGGCAATAACTTGCAAAACATATTCGCAATCACAAATACAAATCAAATAACGGCTTCAATTTTTACTGGAAACATGAGATTGTAATTTTAATAAATTACCATTTATAAAAATGTTATTCTGCCTTTATTCGAAATAGTTGTAGAAATTTGTTTAACGACAGTCTCACTCGAGTACCAATTGAAGACAGTTATTCCCTTCTGAAAAATTTCTTATGTAGGAAAGCCTATCCCATAATCGCATTTTTTCCAATATCCAATAAGAAAATCTAAAATGACAAAATAGCCTTTATTCCATCTTTCCATCTTGGAAAATTGTATTTTCCCTTACTGTATATACACGCGAAATCTTGTTATAAATCTATGAATAAGTATTTAACTCTAAAGTTTTGCACACACGATTGTTAAACATTCACGTACTTAATTGAATGCATTAACTCAATATTTATGTCTTTGGTCAGACTTCTCTGTACGATATTTAGATCGTTTTAAAATTCATACAGTCACTAATATATTTAAATAACTTTATATTTAATAAATTAGAGCGTGAAAATTTTAAATTTAAATGCAGAAATTATTATGATTTTAAGTGGTACATTTCAAAATATCCACTTTAACTTATTCTCAACAATTCGGTGTTGAAGTTAAATGATGATTGTTGTCCTCTTACCCCAAATTTGTTACTGTATCGCCTTCTTTGATGTAGTTCTACATATGATATGCAATAGAAATAAAATAAAGGCGTCTTATGATCCTTCATGTACAACATTAAAGTGGACTTTGATAATTTTTCCTTTTTTATGTTTATTTTATGTTTTAATTAACATAAATCTCTGTATAATATTTTAAATACAATGTGAAATTAGGATCTAATGTAATCGTATCCTGTTTGACAGACCTCTATAATCGACCCACTTCCTTGTTTATTCTTAAATTAATACTTTTAATTAAAATGAATAGTAATTAATTCTTTATATGCCTCGGCTAATAACTTAACGTCATGCGAAAACTCTACTCTTCAGAACATCTGGGGCGTTTTAACGCATTTATCATAACAATAAAACTTTCAAAGCAACTTACGCATTGGGCACGTCGATTTTAAGCTACTGCTAAACATGAAATTGAAAGCTGACATAGTATTCCTCTAGATATCAATTCAATTCAATAATTGAAACACGTTTACTAAATTATTTTTGATTGTTAAGCATTAAATAAAATACATGCAGAAACCTGTCTAAGAGCGCAATCTCCTTCCTGCGCTTAAGAAAATCCGCCGTACAAAAGGGTTGCAGATACCTAATCTTTGTCTGGATGTGATTCCCACTTCAAACAAACAAAAGCCAGTTGATACTACAAAAGTTAGGCGAATTAACGATAAAAGCTTCTTGTAGCAAATGTAGATTGCTGTTCACTTCTTCAAGAGAAGCACTCGCTAATGTAAATATCGCACTTACGAATTTTTATAAATTTAATGTCTTACAGCGTTTTAGTTAACTATAGCACTTTAATGGCCGTTATTAATGATTATTTACGGATAACTTTAAGCACTTGCTCATGCTTTTAAAGATTGACCATGGTTCACCGACTCTCACTTTACCGTCATAATTAGCGTCTCTTTTCTGCGTACATGTAATTTAATCACATATAACTTAATACAGAAATATACACGGTAATTTTCGTGAAAGCATCCATACGGGTAATGCAGAGTAATAAATCTCTTATATTAAATTGAAATAATATTAGATTTATATGCTCATTCACGAGATGTTACACTTATGCCATATATGGGATCTAGATACAAAAATTCATATGTACTATCATTTTTAATCAATCAAAATGGATCATAAAATCAATTTTTCATTTAAATTTTTAAATCTGCCCCATAAACTATTCTCCTTTAACCATATTTTTAATAAATAGAGTAGTGACCAAAAGTTATGCCTATGTGGAATTAACAGAAATTAACATGTAGCTTTACTAAACAGAATATGACCTATCAAAGGCAGTTTACTTTCTTTTATTCTATAATTTTTTATATCTGTGCTGCCTCCATTTTTAACCTCCCAACTTAGATCAAGGTTTTAGCAGTGACGGTTTGTTACCTCTTCCAATTTTCGAATTAAATTTCAAAACTGTTATTGATGAAATATTAATTTATACATCGTTCAAAATTATTTAACGGTTTTAGACGTTAACTCGTTTTAAACTGAAGTATATGTTTCAATATATTTGCGATTTATTTTCAACCCATTCCTAGAGCGTATCTTCACTTTTAAATTTCTAAGTCTTTGTTATGAATTTGTATGTGTTGATATGAATAATGTTTACGAACTGATTGAAAATCAACAAACAGCATATTACTAAAAAAAAACACAAACTGCCTTTGTTCCAAATAAACTTATTACTAAATAAATACAAACGAGTTTTCAATTCAGAATAACATTAAAATCCTCTTAAGTGTTTCTGAGTGCTTTAGCACGGGAAGCAAAACTTAGCCTGTTCAAGACCACAAAATGCTTCGGTTTCATCAACGAAGATTGTTGTGTTTATTGTTAAAGAAAACATTTATATTAAATTGTTTAAGTTATGTGCGATCTGAAAAAAGGCAGAGCTATGCAATGGAGAGATCTACAAACTGCCTTTGTTCCAAATAAACTTATTACTAAATAAATACAAACTAGTTTTCAATTCAGAATAACATTAAAATCCTCTTAAGTGTTTCTGAGTGCTTTAGCACGGGAAGCAAAACTTAACCTGTTCAAGACCACAAAATGCTTCGGTTTCATCAACGAAGATTGTTGTGTTTATTGTTAAAGAAAACATTTATATTAAATTGTTTAAGATATGTGCGAACTGAAAAAAGGCACAGCTATGTAATGGAGAGATCTACAAACTGCCTTTGTTCCAAATAAACTTATTACTAAATAAATACAAACTAGTTTTCAATTCAGAATAACATTAAAATCCTCTTAAGTGTTTCTGAGTGCTTTAGCATGGGAAGCAAAACTTAGCCTGTTCAAGACCACAAAATGCTTCGGTTTCATCAACGAAGATTGTTGTGTTTATTGTTAAAGAAAACATTTACATTAAATTGTTTAAGTTATGTGCGATCTGAAAAAAGGCAGAGCTATGCAATGGAGAGATCTACAAACTGCCTTTGTTCCAAATAAACTTATTACTAAATAAATACAAACTAGTTTTCAATTCAGAATAACATTAAAATCCTCTTAAGTGTTTCTGAGTGCTTTAGCACGGGAAGCAAAACTTAACCTGTTCAAGACCACAAAATGCTTCGGTTTCGTCAACGAAGATTGTTGTGTTTATTGTTAAAGAAAACATTTATATTAAATTGTTTAAGATATGTGCGATCTGAAAAAAGGCAGGGCTATGTAATGGAGAGATCTACAAAGGAGTCGGAGATCAGTGGTATTGGAGTTGTAATGAATTGTGTGGTCAGTGGTAGCTGGTTTTCTGTAAACACTTATCTTGTAAGGCCCTTTTTACACAACTTTTATATTTGCCGCGGCTAAACTGCAATCGGTCTTTAGATTATAAACTAAAGAGGGGGGTGGGTTCGTCGGAATATTTAATCGGTAGCTCTACACTGTCCACATAAAATAATTAAAATAAAACGGTTTAAAAATATATTTTCCTATATCATACAATTCTAATATATTCACACTTATACTAAATTACCCGGTTAACAACTAACATAAACGTAACAATAAGAAAACAACTTGACGTTCTGATTGAGACGGCGGCTTCGGGGGCGTCCACTCGGTTTGGACGGCAAGTTTGGATGTCCTCCTTCCTTCCAATCGCTCGATACGACGGTTTATTGTTGTCGCACTCGTTTCTGTAAAATAGATTTTAATACTCCCTAGTTATACTCAATGATGACCGTAATATTTAAATGATTAATAATGTTGTGTTTAATTAATTATTTATCCTGGATACGGCCCTGTTTACAGCAGAAAAGAATTTATAAACAAACTACTGTTTATTCAAACGGGGGTGGCGCGAATCTAGGTCACTAGTGAAAATCGATATCCCGATTTCACGGTTGTACGCATGACGAGCGTTCACCGGTCTAATGCTTGCTGCTCTTTAGCTTTAGCAATTTCTGGAAGACGGACAGGCGCGTATGCTTCGTGAAGCAATTTACTTTCGCGATGTATTATGTTCGAAAATATGACTTATCTTCAGAGGTTTATTCTCGCATTAAATTTAGACTGGGCTGATTATACACGTTTGGTTGTATAATGCACGTTATCTACGGGGATGCAATTTTATGGCGATGACTTCTTTTATGCAAATGAACGAAATCTCACGTAGATATAACTGAACGTTACTTAATGGTATAAGCACAAAAACGCGTATTTATTAAAGGCGGTTTATACTTGCGGAATAAGCTGGTGGAAAACAATTAATGGATTGCTTTCTTGAAATTCGTTTACTGAGCGCGTGGTTATCGGTGGACGGTTTTCCGCTACGACAGATCTTTGACGGATACTCTACGTTTAATTCGTTTGTGATTATAGGCACTTCGGTCTTTGCCAGCGACCTGGTGAATTCAGGTGTTTAGAATGTAAGTGATGGTAAATGATAAAAGCTGCAGGTCTATACAGTCCTACTTAGCTCTCGTCGTCAGGTATATGGTATAGTGGTGAGTGTTTGTACTCCCGACTACCTCGTGGCTTTTGCCCGTGGCGGTCTGGGTGTTTTAGTGTGTGTTTAGCGTGTGTATACTCCCGACTACCTCGTGGCTTTTGCCCGTGGCGGTCTGGGTGTTTTAGTGTGTGTTAATACTCCCGACTACCTCGTGGCTTTGGCCCGTGGCGGTCTGGGGGTTTTAATGTGTGCTGGTGTTTATGAGTACTGAATTAGTCTACACACTTACGTGTCGTTAATCACAAAGATCGAGGATAGCTATTTACAAAAGGTTCGCGGTGCGCGGTCGCAAATACAGGGAGCTAAACTCGCGGTGGCTATCACTAGGTCTGCGGCGATTTACGTTCACGCAACCGTCACGTGCAGGTTTTCTGGAATCGGAGTTAGTCAAACGGACTAACTAATACAAGAGCTGGTGAAATCAACTAAATACTTCTCGGCGGCGGGATGCGTTCACGAGGCGCGACGGAACTCTTCTAAAGCTGCTACTGGTCTGGTCGGCTACGGCTACCGGTTAATAATAATTAACTAACTAACTAACTAACTAACTAACTAACTAAAAGGTGCGCGGCGCGGTTTTTATAGAGGCCTCTCGGTAGGCGGTGGTGGCTTCTGTTTGGGGGAATCCTATTTGTAATTGGCGGAGATTACTCTGACGTATAAAACTTTCGATGTTTTATGAAATCTACGTTGGAGGGGAAACAAATTAATTTTTGTTTTGCAATCACACGAAATAATAAGAAATATTAAGTTAGGTACTGAGTAATACGGAATTCTAAGAAATATTAGATCAAGTCTTGCAGGTGTTTGAATACTAAGACATCTTACATTATTTCTTTTACGAGGGCTGATTGTTAAATAATTAATTAATTAAAGAAATTTTTTAGTAATGACTTGCGGTTCGTTACAATCTAAAGAGTATTTATCTTCTTTAAGTAAGGCTAAAAAAATGAAATTGATGGCATTATTCATTTCTTTATCTCACATAAACTTTGTATTATGATGAAGAAAGTTACGGTAGTTGTGACACTGAATTAAGTCTGTTTGGTATCTATTGAAAATTACTAATATGTCGTGTACATACCTCGTGCAAAAAATAAACCGTTTCTTAGGAAAGGATTTTGAAAAATATTTTTTTTCTAGTTAATATAGGGAAATTTCAAAATGGAAAGGTTGTTACCCATAGGTAATTTCTTATTGATAAGTTTTTTGTTTGAAATTGAAAAAGTTTTTTCATGGGAAATCATCTGATAGCTGCGAGTTAAGATAATGATTAATAAGGTCAAAATACTGCAGAATTGGAACGCTAGGGAACCAGCTAACGATATCAAACGAAACTAGTATATGAGAATCTATGGAATAAGGAATTTCAAATTTTGTATGTGATTTGAATATACCGGGTGGGCCTTTGAAAGCTTACAATGGTAATATTTTTTAAACAAAGAGACCGTTTATATAACAACCGTAAGGAATACAAACGACGTGTCTTTCAACCCCCTTAAGCTTCCCATACAACTTTATAAAACTAAGAGCTGCTGTTAAATAGCACATTTTTTCAGCACCGCATCCTAAAGAAAAATAATTTAAATTCTCTCTTTCAGTCTTTAAACCATTTTGAACAATTAAAAATGTACCAGATGAAAGATGGTACCCGCAAATTTCAGTAACAAAGAAAGAAAACAAAAAAAACACAAAATTACCTAGGTGGTAAAGAAGATTTGTTTTTAACAAAATGTCAATCTTTTACTTGTAAGTGACAGCTATTTATTTTTCGTTTGATTTTTTCGAGACATCTTGGCAGAATCGTAAGTCATGTTTATGTTTGATATTTCTTACAAAAATTCCTCGACAAAAAAAAAAGACAGGGGCCCAGAGTTTCGGATGAAAATTTTACAGATGAAAATTTTACAACTTGGTAAGGATGATCCCGATCCACAAATTCAGTTTTGCGAAACAATGACAGACAAAATTCAAAGAAAACGCACACTAACTAGAAACATTGTTTTAGTGATGAATGTACATTTTTTTAAATGGTCATTTAAACAAAAGAAACTATTTCTACGGAAGTGATGAGAACACATAATTTTTCAGAAGGACACACCCAGAATCCTGCGGAACTAATGTTTGGGCGGGAGTACTAGGAGACCGAAGAATAGGCCGATTTTCTATGGAACTTAATTTAACCAGATGCTTAACAATTTAATAGAGCCATTAATTGTTCATGAAATTGAAAATTAAAAGGACCTAGAAGGGAATTTAGTTCTTAATGAAAACATTGTGCATTTTAAACGGGATGAAGGTGTTAATCCAAATATATCCATACGACAGTTGGCATCCATAACGCATATATCTCGATCATTTGTCAGAAAAGTATTAAAGAGGCGCAAATTTCACCCGTACAAGATGAAAATTTTGCAACTACTTGGTGACGATGATCCCGATCGACGAATTCCGTTTTGGGAAACAATGACGGACAAAATTCGAATATAACCCACAATGACTAGAAACATTTGTTTTAGTGATGAATGTACATTTTTTTTAATTGTCATGTAAACAAACAAAATTATCCCTACTGGAGTGATGAGAACACACATCACTTTACAGAATCCTGAGAAACTCAACGTTTGCGCGGGAATATTGGGAGACCGAACAATGTGCACTTTCAACAGGATGAAGTCCCTTCTCATTATGCTATTAATACAAGACAGTAGCTGGATAGGTTTTATCCATGACAGTGGATTGGTCAGAAGGGGTCCAGTTGAGTTGAGACCAAGGTCACCCGACCTTACTCCAATGATTTTCTTTCTATGGGGTTACAATCATTTTTTAGTGTATAAAACTCAACCAGCTTCCTTGGATGAACTACGCCAGAGGATAATAGAAGCTTGTCAGAACATTCCAAGAGACATTTTCAATAACGTTAGACAAGAATTTTAAAATCGTCTGTACTTCTGGCTAGAAGAAAATGGCCGTCATTTCGAACAATTATTGTAATTATTTTTTATAGTGTACTTGTGTTTCTCTAAATAAAAGATTTCTTGAATTTAAAGTAGTATTAGATTCTACAAATTTTTTTCTTAAGACCATTAACATTTTGAATAAGCTTTTCAAAAAGGTGCTCCAAGTGTGGTATTGCCATTTAAGGTATTTAGGTCAATGCGGGTGAAGCTTAAGGAGAGTGAAAAGCATTTTTAACTTTTTGCTTTGTTTAAAAGATAATAGTCATTGTAGCTCTTTCAAGAATTATCCTCAAATTTGAGGTTAGTTTTTCAACTAACCCTACCGTTTTTATGATCAATGATTAGCATATTTAATAAGCTTTCCAGAGAGGTGTCACAAGTGGGGTATCGTGATTTAATATTTTTCAGTCAGTATGGATGGAGCTTAAGGGGAGAGTAGGGGTAGCTTTAAAAATACGCCATTTGTATTCCCCCTGATTTTTATAGAAACGGTATTTTTTTTTTGTTCATATGTCCTTTTGTTTAAAAAATATTGCCATTGTAAGTTTTCAAAGGCCCACCCGGTGTTATTATTAATTCAGTTAGACATATTGGACACGAGAGTCCCTCTGTAAGCAACAATAGGTCTCATAGGATTGTTAGGTTTATGGAGAGTATACAAAATAGGAAAACTAGTATTCATGATAACTAGGTTTGAAAAATGAATATTAAAGGATTCTTGGAGAATATGTTGGACGTTTTAAATTTCTCAATTTTGAGAGAGGAACTTGCTACATGTCTAACCAGCATGTAAACATTTTTTTGAAAGTGCACTCGACTAAACTCTTGCGTACGGTCGTTTGACCGCAGAGCACTTGGATGCGTGGGGTTTTGGAGGGTTGCTACAAGGTTGTTGGCGTGGTTAGATAGCCACTAAAGGATAGGCGCCACAGGTTTTAGTCAGGAAAGGGGAGAAAAGGAAATAAAAAGGAAAAAGAGGAGTAGAGTAGGGGCAGGCCCTGTAAAACCTGAAACAGGTAGTGCTCCAAAAAAAAAGGAAACAATTTAAAAGAGAGACAAACTTTTACCCGAACAACCAAACAGTAACCGTTTATTTAATTTAATTTAAACTCACATTAATACTAGTCGAATAAATATCGAACGTAAACAATAATGATACTATGCTAGTTTTCCCCCAAAGTATTCATAACAATCTTAACTAACAAAATAATTATAATTCAGCCCTGACGATGGCAAGTGGTGAGCCGTCGCAGATGCCCACAAAGAAAAAAAACTAAATGTATTTAGTTCGTTAATCGAACCCTAAACGTAAAAGAAAAGTTTCGTTAATTGTGCCGCTCCCGACGGTTGTAAGTACTTACAAATCGCAGCCGAAAGGGCGAAAGTAACCCATAAAGTGCGATCTAAAATAGATCCACAATGAAAATAGTAGTGCTTAATTTTGAAACGGCTTGCCTACGTTTCACAAAATAGAATTTAAATCCCCAATGATTTTGATTTCGGTTTCTTGAATTTTATTAAAACCCTTAAGAAATGGTATTAAATAGAAATATCTGGATAGTCTGTTCAGTGCAAGGCATAGAATTGCAGCAAGACATTCAATAGTACAGAAATTTTTATTACAGCAAAACCTGCTCTGAACAAAATTATCCGTAATGACAATTAATTAATATTAATGAAAGGCAAAGTACAGAAAAGTTACAGAAATTCTAAATTTGAATATAAATATATATACAGTTTCAAACAATGACTGTAATTAATACGACCTCGATATCTGTTCCACCCTGTATATAATGTATTTTAAAAACAGGAGCTTCAACGCGCAACTACCGTGTGAAGGTAGTGAACTAAGTAGGTCAACGTCCCAGTGAATAATAAGTGTGGTTTTTTTCTTCTTTTTGTATGCAGAAAGAAATTACAAATTGAACAAATCAAACTCTAAATTATTCAACCACTTTAGCCTCCAGTAAAAGCATGTTATTATAAATGATAAATTTTTGTTACACGTAAGTACATAAGGTTAAACACCGAATGTAACCTACCTCTGTTGTACTGATTTTAGCAATACACTGTTCATTACACAAATCCTGTGTATATTGAATAATAAAGAATTCTGACCTTTGATGAAGAATTACCAAACTGTAAATGCCCTTCGTGTTTCGAAGGTGGTAGTTACTTTGTGGAACCAAGACAGCTAATCACTAGCTAAGAGCCAGCATTCCAGTAGGAATAGGTACGGAGGTGATCGGTAGTGGATTCCAATTTGCTAGTTATGTATAGAAATAAAGAATAGCTGTTTATTTCGCCGGTATCAAGGCGCTGAAAGTGATACAAGTAAGTACGTTACTAATTACCTTATACAAGCATACCTCTTTTTATATGTTTAGAGCCGATAGCGATGATTTCGTTTCAACAGACCTATGTTATAAATTGAATTAATCTTGCGAAAGTGCCTAAATGAAAGAATCGATTTACTAAAAGTTGTCGAACATGTGTTAAACTTACCCGAGGATATGAAGATTGAGAATTTCAATAAGATCCGCTTGTAAAGCGTCAGTAAGGTTTTATACCAAAACCATTACCTTATATGAAAAATTTTCCAAAGAAACGATGCTTAAACATCTTATAAACGGAAGGAAAAATTTTTCTTGAAGATCAATCTCCCATCGGAAAATGGCGTGTTAAGTAAAGAAAGATCAGGAACAACGCCCTAACAAAAGCAATATTGCAAACCTGTCAAAACTATTCAAACTAGATAAGAATGTTAAAACCAAATTTTGATAAATAAATTTTACAGATATCCCATTGTTGTCTTTTAAAAACAAGATTCCTTTTCAAACTTTATTAAATGACCCTAAATCTTCGAGATGGCGCAACTTATATCTATAAAGGAATAAAAAGATGTGTACGTTAAATAAATTAGTTTAACTGTAGAGGTGCGAAAAATAATTTTTTTAGGTACGAAATTAAAACATTCCACCAACGAATAAGGAAATATTAATATTTAGATGTAACTAATTAGTTCGTTAGTTCATTCCTTAAATAAAGTAACGGAAGTTATCGATAATACACGTTATTCACGATAAACACGTAACAAACTATTAAAGTTGGTTTTAGTAAATGAAAGTCTTCGGATTTCCATTTGTTTGGAAATTTCTGGGAAAGACTCGTCTCATCGATAGTTCAAATACGTAGGAGCTCCATCTAACTGAAACCACATGATTTGTCTTTTAAAGGAACGATTACAAAATAGTCCAATAATCTGATTTTAAAAATCTTAAAAACTTTTTGCCGTTTAAATGCTTACCGTTTCGGAAGATTAAGAGTCCGAAACATTTGTTTTCGTCATCATAATAATGAAAGTAGTACCGTCCATTATTGCGATAAGTAGCTTTCCTCTGTGAATAATAATATTCCATAAAAGCATTCTTACCTTACATACTTCTGAATTACGTCTTTAGTTGCAATGCAAAAAAAATGCTTTCTATCAACTTGTAACTGTTAATGTTAGAGAAAATATTTGTATACTTTGTTTTGTACCTTATCAAAAAATCAAATGAACTGATGATAACATATAAAAAGATTTTAGTTCGCATAATTTGGTATACTAGGTGTAATGAAGCAATTGATTAATCAAAGGTAAATAATTAACTATAAAACTAATTATTTAACCGCTTAACTGATTGATGAGAAATCAATATGTATTTTGTACCGAACACTTAATTAATAGATTACACATTCGTAGCTTACCGTTTGCATTGTAGTACTTTGTCATTTAAAAAAGCACAAATTTAGAAAACTAAAAAAAGTAAAAAAATTAAATTAATGCCTTAGCAGATAAAAGGAAAACAATTATTTTTTAACGACTTTTTAACCTTTTCCAACCAGAATGCAATAAAAAACCTCTTAAATTACTAAAATGTATCAAATGATAAGAAAACTTTCAACTCCTTTTTATACAAGAATTAAAATAAAGTAATTGAATTCTATTCTAAAAGACAATTCATTTCCCGTTACCTGGAAACTAAATTCTAAATCTTAGTGGTTTAGAATTTAACAGCTTTCATGATTTGACATTAATTGTAACTAAGGTTACAGGATCACTCGTTTCGATTACTCAGCTATTTGTAACTTCATCTTAGGTCTTCAAATTAACAGTAAAACCTCTTAAGCTATTGTTCAACTATTTTAAATGTTTCCGTGCTTCACTGCCAGTGTTTGCTACTACAAATTGCTTTTGATGGATATCCTTGTTGGCGATATCTCGCATATTGATTACATAATTCTATATTATCCAAAATAAATATTAATACATTTTTTGCTTTCTGCTGAAATTTTGGCTTTTATCACTTAACCCTCAATGCATAAAATTTGCAAGCAATTAGTTGCTTTTCCGAGTTAAATGCTTGTAATAGCTTTAAAGATAGGACATGATTGTTATTTGTAAGGGGAATATATTATAAAGGATCACTAAACAGGCTTACGGACGTTAATATTTGGTATTACACTATTAAGGGAATAATTCTTAAAATAACTCGTTTACTATTAGACTTTCATTTCTAAAATATAGTACCAACCCCTTTAAAACTTCCAATATTCACTTTAGAGGCTAACACAGGGAATTTTTTAACGTATAGGCTACTGGGGCAATTGCCCCAGTAGTACACATATTTACCCATGTACCGGGTTGCCAACTAAGAACGGCCGTCGGCCATATCTCAGGAATGGATTATAGCACAGGTTCGGGAAAAAAAATTTATAACAAAAGTGGTTTCAGAATTGTAGGTCCACCGCTAGAGGGCGTATTTGACAGTTAAAATCTTAAAAACCAAAATATTTCAAAATTTACTCAATTAAGGGGCATATTAAATATTATAATTTGATTCCTCGACAAATTCTGCATATTTTTTATTTGACAAGTTTTAGTCATCTCTTCAAATAAGGGGAGAGTGGAACCTTGTTACGAAAACGCCTTTAATTCAGGTTTTCTTGACGATTTTAATAAACTTGATGTTGTTTGAAAGAGCTTTTAAACAATTGAAAATTTGTAAATTTAAGCAATCTGATTAATAACACAAATGTTGAGGCGCTGTTTAATTTTTAATATTGTGTTTTCTTTACAATTTTAAATGGATAGAAAATTTAAGTAGGTCTTTAAAAGTAGACTAAATTAGTATAATAGTGAAAACTGAGATATCGTAAGAAACAGGTAATCTAGTTAAATTTAATGCTAACAACTATTGTTGCCTTATGTCCCCAAAAAGATCGATCATTTCCTGTCGTAGTATGAATGGCTCAGTTCTTAAGTTTTCAGACTCTATTACTCGTTAGGATGATATTCAAATCTCATGGTTGACCATTCTGTCATACCAAAAGCTGCTCGTAAAATAGGCTTTTGTACAGATCTAACAGTACTTTAACGCAAAATTCTGCTGTAAATTCCAAATTAGGCCTCATCTGAATATAATTTCATTCCTGGTTAGAGCTAATACTCTCGATATCTTGATCGTATTCAAAAGAGACGATTAGGCTTTAAATGACCCGTCCTTAACTTCTCAAATACAGTCCCTTGAGCATAGAGGATGTTTAGTTCTTTCATTGTATTATCGTTATTACAACGGCTATTTCGGAATTACATTCTTTGATACCATCTCCGGCTATCTTTGTGTGAAACACTGTTCGCTCATTACATCAGTATGCAGTACAAATTTTATTTCGACAAACGCAATCCACATTTTTCTACACGGCTTCTAAACTTGAATGATTTAGTTCGTTTTCCTTCACTTTGATATGAGAAAATTTAAGTAGCTTTATAGGCATCTATTGTCAATTGTTATCCCTCTATCCATCCTCCTAAGTGTTCCTGAGTGCTTTAGCACGATAGGCCTTATTTAGCCTGTTCAGGTCCACAATCATAAAAAAAAAAATGGCGGGAATTGTTCTTCCAACGTCCAATAGACTAGTTTGCGTTAACGAAAATTATTAAATTTAGGCCTGGATGAAAAGATCTTACATTGTTCTGCAGTAATTTAAACTGTTATTATACTAATGCTATGATTGCCGCTAAACTCCCTAAATGTAATGCTGTCGCTACTAACAATGAGAACCAATTACAAAATAATAATGTGATAAATCTAACAATTAAAACCTTAAATAAATAACTACGTAATTAGTGTCGCCCTAGATGTTCGAAATGTCGTCCGTGATTTTCAATGCATGAAATCAATCGCAGACGGGTGGAGAGAACAGCAGTTTCAATTTCTGCTCTTGAAATACTTCGTATTGTCTGTCGTATTCTTTCAATCATATCAGCTCTCGTTGTGGGTCTATCGGCATAAACGAGATCTTTTATTCGCCTCCACAAATAAAAATCTAAACAAGTTAGGTCTGGAGACCTTGGTGGCCAAATAAATAAACTTCCACGTCCTATTCAAGGAATTCCGAACATCTCTAGAATAATGTACCGGGCACCCATCATGTTGCAAGAACATGTCGCGACGAATGACCTAGGGTACGTCTTCTAAAAGAAGTGGCAATGCGTTGCTTAAAAGATCTAAATATCTTTCTACATTAACAGCCTCATTAAACAAAAAGGCCCAATTATTTCTCCACCTAGAATCCCACACCACACATTTACAGACCAACGACCCTGATGTTGGACGTCCTGCATCCATTGGGGATTCGTTTCAGACCAGTAGTGCATATTATGTCGATTTACACTGCCATCACTATGAAGAGAGCCAGTTGCAAAAATCCAACCTGGTATCGAAATTTTGAGCATTCAAACTATGGTGTAGGACCGTGTGATATGGGTGCAATCTAAAATAGTATATATTATAAAGTAATCAGATCAATAAGACACATTGAAGTCCTTTGCTGATAGTAAACGAAAAAGGGCTTTAAATGCATTAACTCTCGTAATGTTATTACAAATTTTTTTCGCCCGGCCTCTCATTATTTTTTATTATTGGTACCTTTGTACTTTACTTTGCCTCACTTAATTATCATGTTGTCAGTTAAAGTCTATTCACATAGCATAAGATAATTTCTTTAAATAGTTTGGTGTTTTATTGAAACTGGACTTAAAATGGCGGCAAATACATTAGTATTCTCACAAGTTAACTTTGATGTAATGACATTTTCGGTATGAAAAAGAAAGAAACATATAACGATAAACGAAAAAAATTAAAACGTTTTTATCATTATAATACCGAATAAAACACGCATTAATAAATAAGTAGTCACCTGTGTTCTTTTAAAATATTTTGAACGGTTGTTCGACATATACCCAAGTCTCTAGCTATAGCTCTGGTGCTTGAAAGAGGGTTAACATTTACATAAGCTAAAACATCAATACTATTTTCCTCTGCTCTACCTCTGCGTTGTCTTCGGTACACAGGAAGATTCACATTTCCAGTAGTACGCACACGGTGTGCAAGTCGGAGAAAAACTCTTCTGCTGTGATGCCGTCTGTTTGGGTACTGCAGTGCATACACTCTAGCAGCAACGGTTGCATTTCTCATACATTCAAAATAAACTGCCAACACATCAAATGCTTCTTCATTTGTAAGAATCATTTTGGTACGAAAAGATAAAAAAAGTGTATTAAATGCAACACGATGAATAATTTTTTACATATGCGTGAAAATCATAGCTTGCTATTTTTCAACAGTGAATTTATTTTATGATCTATATCTATGACTTCTTTAACTAATTTGTTGTCATCAGTAAATCGTAATTCATATTTTAAACTTAAGTAATCTAGCGGCAACCATAACATCAGTATGATAACAGTTTAAATTACTGTAGACCAATGTAAGATCTTTTCATCCAGGCTAAATTTAATAATTTCCGTTAACGCGAACTAGCCTACTAGACGTTAGAAGAACAATTCCCGCAGTTTACCTGTTTCTTACTATATCTCAGAATAGGAAAAAGATATCGACTTGCAGACCTACTTAAATTTTTATGCTTCCATTTAGAATTGCAAAAAGAAAACACAATATTAAACAGCACCCTCTACCATTTATGTTATTAATCAGATTGCTTCAAATTTACAAATTTTCAATTTTTTAACAAAAGCCCTTCCAAACAACATCAAGTTTATTAAAATCGGTCAAGCAAAACCTGAACTAAAGGCGTTTTTCGTAATAAGGTTCCTACTCCCCCACCCTTATTTGAAGAGATAGACTAAAACTTGTAAATAAAAATATGCAGAATTTGTCGAGGAATCTGATTATAATATTTAATATGCCCCTTAATTGAGTAAATTTTGAAAAATTTTAACTGTCAAATATGCCCTCTTGCGGTGGACCTACAACTCTGAAAGTAATTTCCAGGCGTTTCTCGAGGCCACTTTTGTTATTAAAATTTTTTTCCCGAACCTGTGCTATAATCCATTCCTGAGATATGGACGACGGCCGCTCTTAGTTGGCCACCCGGTACTTAATCCGGAGAGTGGGCATGTATGTTTGTTATTGCAATTTATGTACAAAATCATTATACTGTAGTATTCAGTGTTCGCGGTTATGGAATCAGCAATCAGCTGCATTTAAGCCTTAAAATACCTAATAAGCATCAGTATCAGAAACCTGTATTTACTACTTAAGAACTAAAATACTGTTCTTCTTTTCGACTGTACAATAAATTCGTCAGCACCGAATTTGTGAAGTATAATTTAAAATTTTACAATAGTCCACGCTGCGCCGGTCGACCGTTGTCAGATCAATTAAACATGTTAAGCGCATCGCGAGTGCGGTGGGTCTTCTTCATTTTAAACTCGTTCGATAAATTTTAATCTAAATAAAATCTATTATTTCATCTAGTTGTCACAACGTTACGTTTTCTGGCGTACTTACTGACTACGAACATTTCTAATACATTACGTAAAAGGGAAAAACATCATTGTTTGTACCGAAACTTAAATCACCAGATTATGGAACAGTAACACAAACCGATTCTACTTCAAGTTTTGGTAAGACCAATATTAGTTTTATTTGCGTTATAATATAAATAATCATTCATCAATCATTAATGATAATTAGGTTATATCAGCGATATTGAATTTGTGGCTGTAACCTTGATTTCAGCATACATAATATATAATCTTTACAGACAATGGTGAGTCCGTACATTCAGAGGTAAATTCACTATCGCCGGGACCGCTACTGCTACCGAATGTCACTGTATCAGTTGAATGGTATCGATGTATGAAACGACATAAATTGACTCTTGGACAATAGTCCTTACCTTAAAAAAACACATGAAAAGGGTGAAAAGCGAAAACGTCCTTATATAACCCGCACAGAGTGTAAGGAGGGCAGTGGTGGCTATCGTAAAGGGAATTAGAGTTATTGAAATGGAAACAATATAAAAAGTTATCGATCATCTCTACTCAAAGATTGTAAAGATCCCAGTACCCTTACGTAAATCCTTAAATTAATTACTTAAGTTACCCATTTGTTTTTGCTTAAAAAATTCCTATTGATTATAATAATATTAATTTTTCCCTTCTCCCTTAGTTAGAAACCATTGTTCGATTTTGACACAAGAACTCCAACCAAAATACCACCTCCATTATCTTACCCGTAGGTGCAACGCGAAATTAATTAATTATGTACCTACTTCTTTACTTACCTTTCGATTGACTTCTGTCTCCTAGCTCCCTCCTACAGTCCTACCTAGTTGGAATCAGAAGTCGTTATTTCTACCTGCCGACCCATTAAGGGATGACTTGCAAATTAGAACCTTTTTTTCCTCACTTGGCAGATTATTAATCGATCTCCAAAACACCACCACACTTGTCACTATACACTTACTCGGGTATATGGCCAGACACCCCCTGGTACACGAAATTCCACTCTTTGGTTTTAGGTTGTCGTGTAAAAAAGTATTGAAGATTCTTAGGGGGATGTCCGCAAGGTGAAATCCCAGTGCACCTACTTTCCTACCTCGCTTATCTGGAAGGTGTACGCCTGTTCAGTCTAGCATCCTTCAAATTAACCAAATAGTGTATTACCGTTTGATTAACTAACATATCCCGCCGCCACATACCTAACATATACACAAACGCGTTGGGAGACCAGTCGAGACTCTGCAGGCAAACAATCGCATAATGATCTCCAGAAAGTCCCGTTTCCGTAAGAATAATCCAGGTAAAACAAATATTCCCGTGACCGTAAATTTATTGCCCATTATAATTATAGCTACCACCACAAATAACGCCACCAGACACCTTCAGGAATTTTATTTTAGACCATCTGTCTGGTCTAATTCTCGAAAGTACTCTCGTTCATTTATGTTTTCTCTGAAGTGATAAAGGTAAGTGGTGGTTGCAAATTAAATATAAACCTCTCCTATACGTTTTAAGGGAAGTAAAGTTTATTTCACTTCCTACAAGTGGCGGATGGAACCACTATTGACGTTGTTTATAGCTGATATTCTTGATATTTAATATTGTATTCATTTTGCGTAATTATATATAGTAATTACCGCAAGTAAAATGAAAACTCCGTAAGAATAGTACTTCATTTTTAAATAAAATCGTGAAAGAACTGTTGACTTAGTGGACCAAATTCGTTTCATAGGAAATAAAGAGCCAATGTCCTCGTGAAACACTACTATTAATGTTATCAGTCCTTCATTGTGTCCTCGGAACAAATTTATACCTATTTCTTGGTAATTTCCAGATGTTAGCTACTTAGTTTTAGTTGAATTTAAAATCTGTAAGAATAAGTAAATATTGTTTTCTTTTGATTTTGATTTACTGTGGCACTTAACCCTCGCTTTGTGTAAATAATGTAATTAACTAACTACATAAAAAGTGTTAAGGAGTTAATTATCAGATATCAAATTACATTTTGAATGACAACAATTTTTGGGTATTACTCGTTTTTCTTTGCTTACTAATTACCACATCCAGGCTAAAACTACGTAAGCGAGTCCAACGCTAGGTGCGGACGCAGTACAGTCTGCCAAAACCATTGCAGGTGGTGGGGACTTTAGAAACGTATAAATATTTATAGAAAATAAATAACGGTTAAAAGGAAGTAGTGTGCTTGTCGGAATCAGGTAGTTGTATTATCCGAACCTGACCCTCCTGTGACTGAGCTGTAAATCCAAATGCTTTTCAAAAAATTACGGCGTTGTTAAGTAGTCTTGTCAACAGTTTCAAGAAACAGGATTACATCTCGAAAGGAAGTTCTTTTCTAACGATGTAGAAAACCTTTCAGATGAATTATGAACCATTTAGACCAAACTGGAACGAGCATGATCGTAACTCAAGCCTTCGTAATCTACTTTTATTTTTAAAATTATAATACATTTCGTAAACGAAGTATTTAAATTTTGTTTTTAGTAACCCCCGTCCCGCTTACCACTACCCCTATTGACACGATAGTGGGTACTACTATATTTGACTACTATATTTTAAGGAAGGTGACTTTAAAATTACTGTGAAGGCATGCCGTGTGATTTTATGATATATTGAATTTATATTATAATGAAGAGGTAGAACATGTACGTATATTTATGCTCGTATATTAATTATTTAGCATTTAACAATGGAAAATTTCTGTATGATCGAGGATAAATAGTGTTGAATACTGTGGAAGCAAATGTCGCTCATGTGTGAGACCTTAATAAAAAGTTGAATCTAAATCTGAATGCGTTGTGGGGTAAGTATGATGAAAATTTTGAATATGACGAAGAATAACCATAAGATTTTGAAGTATGGGTTGTGTTACTTCCCTAGTAGTCCATTTTTCTAACTTGTGTGCTGAAAAAAACACGTGATGTTGAAACTCCTCTAGGGTGGGCTTTTGTGGTTATAACAGGATAAATATGATGACGTTTTACAAAATGGATGCCTTCCTTGTAAGAGAGTGTAACAGGGTAGACGACAGATGATCGGGATTAGAGTTATCCTCAGAGAACGCGGTCGCGCTCGAGTATTTTGAAAGGCATAACGATGTATGTTACTTTTTATTTCAAATAGAAATAAACAACTAGTGCCGCTGTTCATATTAGTTTACTGCAAAAACTCATTCAAATATTTACGCGCGGTAAAAGGGTGTAAATGGAAGGGGACATTTGAATAAGCGCTTATGGTGTAACGGCCAGCGTCAAAACCTTGTGAAGCTCTTCTATTAGTGATGATTGTACATATTTAGGATTAATTAAAGAAAATCAAACCCATTACATATGGCATTACATCTCATAAAAGACTTCGAGGATTTTATGTAAAAATGATTTTAGATATGCGAGTGGTGGTCGTTTGATTAGCCCTAGGGATGTTATTGTTTACATTATAAATTTCACTTAGGCATTAAAGATAATCAATCTCCATCACACACCATTATATGTGTAGATGATGTTTAATAGGGATTTAGTCTATAAACATTGCTTTTTGTTGTATGTGCCACAACACGTAAGCAATGCAAGTAAATATTTTTGTAAATTTCGTTTAATGGAGTCCAATTAGTTAACTTACTCGTTTAGTTAATTTGTAATGGGGCTACCTTACAGTTTAAAATTTTAAAGAAAATCAACAATATATTCTAAGATATCATTGTTTTCTTTGATGTGTGAAGTTAGTTACATTAAGGATTACACCATTTAAAAATCAAACAGCTTTTGACATTTTGGATATATGGTTGACCAGAAAATTTCTTATTTTGAGTTAGCTCGATTACAAATTGAATTGCCTTGCATTCATTTCAGGTCATTGAGTGCGCAATACTGGTCACGAATTATTTATTAAATACAAGTTTCATATTAGAATCACAGCAATTCATACTTGACAACGTTTAAATACAGTTTAAAGATATAAGTAAATTCAAAAGTGTTCAGATAACGCCTCACTAACTTGACTATGGATATACATGTTGCGATCAATCAATTGACGACAACGTATGTTTAAAAATTTTCTTAAGATTTGATTAGTTTTATTTTTAATCACATTGATTGAACTTATAAGTTTTCAAAATCAAATTGAATTGTATGTAGATTTATTTAGATTACTGTGACGAAATTTAACGTGCTCTTTTAAAGTGAAAGGGTGTTGTTCGAATTGAATGTTTGAAGTTGAATTGTGTAAGATTTTATCGAATGGGCACTATCATATCTTGAACAGTCAGGTAGGATCAACTTAACAACTCGCCAAGGAATATTTATTTCACAGAAATTTCATACTGTGGTGGCGCTTAGCGACTATTGTTCTTGGATTGAGTGTTGTTATTTATTGCTTCACAGTATATTTCAATTTCATCGACATTCTTCTCAATCAAATTCTCTTCGCCATTCTTATCTTTATTTCATAATTTCTTCGCTTATTTGTGAAAGTCACTATTTTTACACGATATCAGGACATTAAAAAAACCTCTATTTTTATTTTTTAGGCGCTTAAGACACAACACCTTAAGGAGTTCTTATGACGTTTTCATTTGAAAGTGTATCATTACAGGTCTACAAAGCAAATTTCTGGTAGCCCTTGAGTCTGTTAACTCCTGGTTCAGGATTTAAACGCCATTACTATTTTGTGAATAAGTAATTAACATGTAATAGAATGGTTATAGACGTTTTTATTATACAAAGTAATATAAAATAAATAAAATCCTATGTAATAAATTGAATAAACCTAAAATGTCTTGGATAAATGACAAAACAATAAATAATGAAAAATAAAAAGTAATTCTGGTTGTTCCTATTTCTATCGTTGCTAGGGACGCAGCTGGCAACTTTTCTGGGTGGGAGGGAGGGAGAGGAAGAGGGAGAGAGAGGGGGGAGGGAGAGAGAGAAAGAGAGTAAGAGAGATGAGAAGCGTGATAGGCGAGAGGGGAGAAAAAGATGAGAAATACGTGAGAAACGAACAAGGCGAGGGAGAGTAGATAGAAACGATAGAGCCATGGAAACAAGAGAGGCAAGGGTGACGAGAGAGGCGCTGGAGAGACGATCACCATCAACTACTATTAGAGAAAACATTCGCTAGCTTAAAAATACATCACTAGACGACGTCGCAAATCTGCTTTAAAAATACACTACTAGGTAGGGCCACGCTAAACTTCCATTACAGAGAACATGCGCTAGTTTGAAAATACATCACTAGATGACGTCACAAGCAAGTCTGCTTTTAAAAATAAGTGTAATAATACGCTCAAAGAACGTGAAAATCACATTTCCATTTTCGCGTAAATAGCTAATTAGGGTTTTAGATGTATTAGAATAGTGAAAGGTTGTTATTGTGGTTACACAACTGGTGGAAACAGAAAATAATTACTTTATATTAATATTGGCTGGAATGCTCTAAGTACTTTATATTATTCAGTTATAAGCAAGACGCCTAATTTGTGTGTTCTGTGAGTGTGACCGTGTCAATTCGTTCTCCCAATGCGATTATCAGCAGCAACCACGGTAAGTGATATAATGTAATACATATTTTATTTACTTTATTTAATTGGTAGACCCCTTTTTTCAAGTTTGGTTATAGCTGTTGTTGTATAGCTATTTTTACTACGGTACACTGTATGCAAAATTCAGCAACAATAATGTTACACGCTAATTTGAGTGACATTATTGTTATTATGGTTCACAAATGATAATACGTTAGGTGAAATAACAACACGGAGGCCTATAGTTGCCTTACGCAGTGAAACCGGTGTTAGGTATGCGTATTACCAAAATTGAAGAACCCTGGGAGTTTTCGCCGTTTTCAAAACGAAATAGTGCATTCAAACCTGCTTATTAAACCTAGGGCCTCTTTTTTCAGTTAGTTATGAATTTAAGTGATATTATTATTATTATTACAACTGTTTAATGATAGTGATAACCGTTGCGTAAAATAAAACACAGGATCCTATAGCTGCCTTACGAAATGAAATAGGGCTCTTTTGGCAGAGGTATTTATGGTAAGGCATTCCTTGCATGAAAAATAATATAGTGATCTTATTTCCAGTTTAGATATATCCGTTATTGTACAGGAATCTTTATCAGTTTAACTGTGAAACGTATTTTTAGCACTGTATGCTAAACACGGGAATAGTGTTACATGCTAATTTGGCGTTATACGGACAATAATCTCCAAGACTATCTCATGTATTTTTGTAATGTGGTTGGTTTTTGCAAGTTATAAGTTAAGCCAAAGGTGCAAGTTATGATTTGATTGATCGATATTAAATTGATTGAGATTCATTTCCTGGTGATCGACTGTTTTCTTACATCGGTTCCCTCACGTTTAGGAGTGTTTGTTAGCCTTATCAAAAACGTAAGCGGCCGCTCATAGGGGCTAGTTATATGCAGTGGGAGAATCGTTACCTGAGAGTTATGAAGAATTGTTAGCCCAGCTTCTTGTTTGATTTGACAGATTTGGTTAATTGCTTTGATTGATTGTGATTGATGAAATTGTTTAATTTTCCATTTCCAAACGCCTTCCCCTATTACAGAAAACATTCATGATTTTTACACTAACTCACTTACATTTTGAGCTCCGGGGCCATAACAAAGGGGCAAAGGCCCGAGAACAAGTTGAGAAGCCCTATAATTGTCTGATAAGTTCGCGTTAGGCTCCCTTATTAGACTAGTCGTAGGTTCAAATCCTACTCGAGGCAAAATTATACATTAAGGCCCCTTATTAGAATAAAAACTCAAATTTTCAGCCAAGAGGGCCACGACAAGGGGGGAGACACCTCGAAAGCAAGTTGTGAAGCCCCACACCTGTCTTACAAGTTATTGTTAGGGTATTAGAATACAAATTAAAATTTATAGCCAAAGGGTCTAGGACAATGGACGAAGCCTCGAGAATAAGTTGCGAAGCCCTACACCTGTCTTACAAGTTAGTATTAGGGCCCTTATTGGAACACAAATTTCCCGCCAAGGAGGCCAGGGGGATAAGCTCCGAGAGCAAGTTAGCGTTAAGTCCCCCTTATTGTAATACAAATTCAAATTTCTCACCAAAACAAAACGGCCGAGGGTCTTGATTGTCTCAATTAAAACCAAAATATGTTTTACGTAACAGGGGGTTGAGACCCTGTTGCATACGTTGTACCTTGAAACTAGCTATTAGACTCCTTACTTCAAATTTCCCCCCATAACCACTATAACGTCCCGTGTGTACTTTCAAAATATACCGTTAGACGTCGCCACAAGCAAATTACAATTTTTGGAGAAAGCCCTGAGAGCAAGCCCCAAAAACCTATACCTGTCCTACATGTTAGCTTTAAGGTCCCATTAGAATGCAGAGACTTAAATACAGACTCAAATTTCCCGCCAAGGTGTCCACGACAAGGGGGTGAAGGGCCGAAAGCAAGTTGCGAAGCCCTGCACTTGTATTACAAGTTAGCATTAGTACCCCACTTATTATAATACAATTCAAATTTCGCGACATATCCAATCAGAATGCGGAGACTTAAGCCTTGAATCAGAGCACGGAGACTAGGTGGTGGAGGTTAGGACTAATAAGAAACCAGAGGGGCTAGCGCATCCAATAGGTTAAGAGGAGTGGGCTTGGTCTAGTCATAGCCTCGCCTCCATATATATCCGATCAGATAAAATGAATGGGCGTGGCCTAGTCTTAGCTCCGCCTTTAGAAGCCGTAAGGCGTTATTTAGTTTTAGTGACAACTCCCCACCCGGTCCCTCTGCTCGCGCATTGGCCTACCCTGTAGGGGCTGAGGCATTAATTAGCGTAAAAATGCCAAGGGGCTGGAAATTTAATCAAGGGGTTGAAAATCGCCCCCGTAAAGAATCCGACCCCCAGGCAAAAGGTGCTTAGTGGTAAAAGGTTGAAAAAGGTCCCGAAAAAGAAGCCATATGGATGGGTAATGGGCCCTGCCACATGGGTGTGACATCCGCTACTGCATTTTGTCCTCAGGTAATATCCTAATATGCTAATATCCCACGAGCCCTCAGACTATCTAAACTTATCTTGATGAGTATGTTAAGCTGAGATGTTAAGATTGTGCGATCATGGACTGCTGGACGTTTGATTATTAGATACATAAACCTCAAGTTCCTATATAAACGTCGTATGGGTTGCTTTGAACGTAATCAAGTGCGGTAATTTCCTTTGGAAAGCAGAACGCCAAAATGTCATTAACGTTAACTGAATTATTTCCTGCACTTTCGTAAGAATATGAATTAATAGTTATGAATACTAGCAATATTCCAAAATGAATAAATAAATAACACCTATTTTAGAAAATAATAGACAACACTATTATTTCTGAATTGATTCGTTAGAAGTCTAATACTGAATGCCGTATATTTGAAAACAGAATTGGAGTAATTATGTATGTATGTATAAAGATAGTTGCGCGTTTAGTAAGTTACTCTAGTCTTAACGGTTGTGCAACTTTATGCTGGCTTAAATACAAACACCTTAAGTTCTCGGTTTGCATACGGTTTTAGAGAATATATTCGACCACGCATATAGCCAAGTGGTTTAATTATATGGAGTTAGTGTAACATCCTTGTGCTTATTATTTAACTGTTGCCTCCGATCTGCTATTTCATGTTTTCTACTACCTATAATAAGCCGTTTGGATCGGGAAAGTGAAACTTGTGTGAAATCTTTTTACAGTGTCTTTCGAAGATTGCGTCATAAATATTATACAAAGGGTATAATTAGTTATCGGTTGAAAAAGTTAATTTTCTGTCAAAAAATTAGGTGGTGAAAATGTTATGACCGACACTAATTTTCAAACGACTTTTCGATTTTACCAATTGCTCCTTTTCTCCACTGGGTTTAGTTAATCGAATGCACTACAGGTTTGAAGCGCGAGAAAGGATTCGTGGACAGCCTACACTAAACTTGTTAAATAAGATAAAATGTGTTGAGTTGTTTGGATAGAAGGTGAATATTTTTAATATAAAGCGTATGGATGTAACACCGAAAGCTGTAATACATAATTATGTATCTATACGCATAGGTTATGCAATTTTATTTTCACTATTGCTAAATAGACTTAATAACCCATTTTACGACGTTTGACAAAGCTTCGAAAAGATCTGCGTCGTGTGTGCATGTGCTGTGCATGTGCATATGATGTGCATGTCGTTTGCGTGTGCGTGTGCGTGTCTGTGCATGTGCGTATGTGTAGCTGTGCGTTTGCGTGTGCGTGTGCGTGCGTGTGTGTGTGCGTATGTGAGAGTGTGCGTGTCGTGTGCGTGTGCTGTGCGTGTGGTGTGGGTGTGCGTGTGCGTGTGCGTGTGCGTGTGGTGTGCGTGTGCGTGTGCGTGTGCGTGTGCGTGTGCGTGTGCGTGTGCGTGTGCGTGTGCGCGTGTGAGTGCGCGTGCGTGTGCGTGGGCGTATACGTGTGAATATGGGTGTGGGCCTATGTTAATATTTACAGTAACTCCATAATGATAAAACGTACGTACCAAAAACATCGTGCTTAGTGTTGATTTCATTTCTCTTGGAGCTGATTAAATTTTATGAGAAATTCACTTATGGTGAAAGGGGTTTAGTAGACGCCATTTTTGTTCTTTTCAAATGTTTTAAAACAACTGCATACTTAAAAAAAAATCTAAGGTGTAATTTAAATGCTTAAATTGCATTACAGCTATTTTTACTGAAACGGGGCTTTTATCAAGTTAGCATCGAAGGTAACCTATGTCTGATAGGAAGGTTTAAACGTCCATGTGACATAGTTTACTGTTGTTTTTAGAGTCTTGCCTATTTTCCTAATGAACAAAGTACAAAGTAGGTTGCATAGTTGTGATAGAAAAATTATAATTAGAATTGTTTCACTTCTTTTCATTTCCATCTAGAAATTTGGAAGGTAATATCTTGTTTCTCACCAGATATTTATAGTTTACAATGATGTTTAAGTATAGGTTTTAGAATTTTCATACCGAAGGCGCCATACCTGACTTCAGGGATTTGTGACTTTCACTTTGTTGTCCATTGTCGTTTACATTGTTTTAAAACATGAAATTACTTTGTGTTTTGTAGATATGCGATCAAAACCAAGGAATTATTGAAAAATGAAGTTTTATGCATATTTTGATGGTCAAAACATATCAACGACGATCACTACCTTGTTAGTGCTCGTATACGTCATTTCGGTATATAAAATTTCGCCGGTTCACAATGATATAACTGTTAAAATCCTGATTATGCAAGAAATCAAAAAAAAGTACAATGTTAAACAACAAACAATAAATAGCGATTAAGCAATCCAATTTACACCTCCGGCATAATAAGACATAACCAACATCCGACAAAGGCCAGTGTCCACACCAAAAAGAAATCGGAAGATGCATTTCAAGGTGGAAAAAATACATACCCGCGCTCAGAAACAAAATGAAATTGGCCAACAAATGAAGAAAACGTTGGAAAATATGAAGATGCAGCCGTAAGAAAAACAGAAATGTATGTTAAGGACCGCTAACAGCTATTAGAGGGTCTCAATAACCTGAATGAGCTCCAGGAATACAGGAAGTCCGAGTTCGCCAACATAACGATCATCATCAAACCCACTTGTTTATTTCCTCTCTAGGTCTATCTGACCGTTGTCTAATAGAAGTAACTTATACTGTCCATAATTGCTCTGCTGTTCGCAACACTGGTAGTACCGTGTGGTGTTAATCCAGCTAAGAGGAGTGATCTACGGGATTACTTTACAACCTGTCCACCGCGCAAATATTGTTTTCATTCGGACTCATGTGGAGTATTAGTTATTCACGTTACTAACACTGGTTCAATAAGACTTGTGCTAATGCAGCATCTTTGAAAAACAAGTGGAAATCGAATAACACGATCCCTAGCCATGCAGGCTACGTTCGTACTAGAAATACCTGAAAAAGCGTTATCACTTAAGCTATAAAGTCCTTACAATAACGAAAATGCAAAGTACTAATTACATCTTCTTTGGGCAGTCGTAAATTTTGGTTCTTAGCTGAAGCCATTAGTAAAAAACTTTGGTACATCTTCAGTCCCCCCCTCCACATGACAAACTTTGACGGATCTGTAATTGCTAACTCTGTAGAGAAACGAAATTCTTTTGTGGATTTATTTGCATCAAACTTGTGTCTAAATGAAAAGATGTACTTTCTTAGAGAAATGTTCCTCCGAATTAGTACCATTCTTATCTAAGCTCTGTTCAACCTGTATGTCTTCTGGGGAACTTCCTTTATCATAGAAGAAGAAATATTCAACATATTCTCAAAAAAGGCAATAATACCAGTCCCTCGAATTACCGACCAATTACCATAACCTCCATTTTGCCTAAAATCATGGAAAAAGGCCATCTATCAGCAAGTTCCCTCTTTCTCTGGAACTAACAATTAGATATCTTTGAAAATACTGATTACATGCAAAGCGACCCATATTTTCATGACATACAGATGATACATTTGAAATATAAGGTATTAAGTAATATTACTGCTAGTAGCTACCAAAATTTAAAGTTTAAAAAGGTAGATTATTACAATTTGTGTTATGAACAAATAAGTTTAAAAGTAAATTTGTTATTAAAAATTATTATTAATTTTATTAAATACATAAATAAAAAGTTTACCTCACGTAGGGTTTGAACCTACGACCTGTACTGTGCTAAAGTACCGTACAAATTAACCGACCTGTAATTTTCTAGAGTACCGCGCAAATCAACTGCGCTATCGAGATTCAAGCTCCAATCGATGTAAATTTTGTCTTTATGTATGTAGAACTGATGTAAATTCTAAATATAATGAGATTACAATTTTAATCTCATTATATTAAGAATTTACATCAGTTAAGCTAGATTTGAGTTTGTTCACGTTTAAGGTCTATTCGATTTATTCATTTTATTATTATTGAGTAATGTTGGCACGTATATGAGAGTGAGTTCTAAAGAGTACGGAAAACGTTTCACCAACTTGTTGACCATATCAACAAGTTGGTGAAACACACACACACACACACACACACACAATCAATATTTTCTATGTATAGTATGTGTCAAAATCTTCTTAATGTACAGGTATTAATTGAACTTCACTGTTTTCAAAATTTATTTGGAGTTTATGTGTTTATTATTCTGAGTCAAAATAAATTTATTTGTGTATGCATTTTATATTTATAATTGTGTTATTTGTTTACCCGGCAGTCATCCCTAATAAATTGTGTGAAAATTAAAGAGTTTTAGCACGTTTAAGCCTATGCATATTTGTGAAAATTTAGATCGCAGTGGCGCCAGTGATATTGTTTTCAGACTTTACTCACCGATAACTGTAGGCTCCTTGAAGTATCATTTTAGCTAAGTTACGATTTACAACGAACCCATCTACTTTAGTGAGTTAGTTTAGCAAACCGACTATTTATATAAGCATAAGGCTAAAGCCAGATCACAGGTGACAAGCTTAGCGATAAGATAATAGATTGGGAGGTCGTCTTAGATACCACGACAGCGTAGAGGCCACACTTTCATTTAGATGGTGAGATAAGAAGTTGATAGTTATTAAAAAATGGCGGTTTTAAAACTGAATAGATAGATATTTTTTTAGAAAACTCTAATTTAAAGTTTAAAATGTATCGACCCCTAATTAGAGCGTGTCGGAAACACGATATTGATATTACTAGAGCTGCCTGTGGGGACAATCTTCTTTCCTACTTACCTATGAAACGAGATACTTTTGATTTGTTGTTAAGTAAAATCTAGTCACGTTTACAGAAGATGGAAACCAAGTATAGATGTTGCATATCACCCGAGGAGCGACTTGTTACATTAAGGTGAGCAAAATTATACTGTTTTGAACAAGATTTATTTATTAAAATCATTAAAAGCAAGTTGTGTACCACCATCGTCAATAATATAATTTTGAACAATGGAAGTTAGTGAATAGCAATTCTGATGAGCTTGTGATGTACTTGGTACAGTTCTTAGTACTTCATATATGGGACCTGATGCTTGAGAAACGTCAGATTGGGATATTTTGGCACTTGTTTTGGTACCATCAGCTCTTTCAAGTTTCTCAAGTTCATCAAAAATTCAATCTTGAATTTTTGAATGTACCCTCAGTTTTCGTAAAAGTGGCAATTTCTCCATAAATGGTAGAGGAGAAATAACATATCAACAGAAACATCTTTTTCACCCTCTTTTTGTGAGATTATTTGCGAGATCTAATAGCTGCTCACCACGTTGCGAAGAAGAGGCTGTCAATTTTTCCTTCTTTGCTTTTTGTTTATTAGATAGAGTTGATTCTGATGACTCAGGATAAGAAAACCTGTTGATCTGGGTTATTATTTTCATTCTGTAGGCGATTCTGGTGAAATTTGGGACAAGGTGCGATAAATTTGAATCTCGAAGTGAAGCTGACATTTTCTCTCTTAAGAACATCATCTGATTAAAATATGGCCAAGAACTGGTGGTCACCTGGCTGGCTCCATTTCCGTTCTTCGGTTTTGCAATTTTTTGTAGTTCTTTAAAAAAATAAGCTGTCATATCTTTCCACTTGTTTTTTTCTGAGACAAGCCAAAAATATAATACAGCAATTATCTAAAACGGATCTAAGTAACTAATATTTATATAGAAATCAAGATGCATTAGTTAACGTTGCTTTAATAATCTTAAAATTTCAGGTACTTAACTAAAGGAGAATCATTTCGTTCCCTAGCGCTTCATTTTCTCATGGCACGAAGTACCGAAGCAGAAGTTGTAAAAGAAACCTGTGCTATTTTATAGACTTCTTTGAAGGATGAATACATGGGTGGTACACAATCTCAAAGAAATTTTATGAGTATTGGAAATTCCTGAACGCCCAGCGCACAGTGGATCCATGTATTATAATTATAAACAATATTTTTCACTTTTACTGCAAGTCTTAGTCAATCCAGATAGCGAATTGATTTTTGTAGACATTGGTGCCAAAAGACGCCAATGTAATTCGGGAAACTTTAGAACTTCGTGTTTGTTCTATGCACTCGTAACTAACAACCTTAATATTCCAGCCGAAAAAGAACTTCCTGGCACCAGTATTAAAATTACATTTGTAATAATAGGTGATTTTGATTATCCTTTACTGCCAACGAAACCTGGATAATTTAAAGCGAGTTTTCAACTACCGGCTATAAAGGTCACGCCGAAGTGTTGAATGTTGCTTTGGAATTATGGCCCAAAAATGGAGTATCTTACTAAAGTCTATTCAATGTAATGTAGAAACAGCAAAAGATATTGACAAAGCTATCTGTATTTTACACAATTTCCTTATGACGGAGGAACGTCCTCGAACACCGGAAATGCATAATCAGGATAGAAACAACATTTTGCCTTCACAGTTCGCTTCACAGCGTACACAATATAGATTTTCATCAACCGCACTACAAACGAGAGAAAAACTTGTGAACTATATTAATGGAGTCGGTATGGTACCATGGCAACATAATTTAGCTTTACCCGAAAATATGATTTAGCGTCATAGTAATGTCCAATATTTCCTTTAAGATGAGGTTAATTATTAATTTTTGAGCCATTAATAAAACATGCCAGTAATAAGATGCAGTGTTCCTTTCCAAATCTTATAATAAACAAATATTTATTTACTTACCATCTTTGTTTACTTCTTGAGCCACTATTGTCAACAGTTTTTTTTAATACACCTACTTTTTTATGCAAATTATTGGACGGATTCCATAACGGTTCTCTTTCAAAAACCGCTGCTATTAAACGTTCATCCACTGCAGCATATTTTGTATGGTAATTGTATGTATAATATAGGTGTAAAATTAAAAAAAATGGTGTAAATGTTTTAAAGCGTTCTCTATACAAATTGTTAAAATAACTAGATATACATACCATTCATTAAAAGATAATGCCGTTGACTCAGAAGGTAGATTAATTTAGGGCTGGTTCATGATTTTGATTTGCTTAATTTCCACAAATTTCTACTTGGTTATTTTCACTTAACATCAATATAGTAACTTCTAAGTAACGATAATAAAAATTATTTCGGACGCCAAATTATTATTTTTTGATTATGCTCGGAATAACTAAACCGAGGATACAATAAAAAATTCACCAAAATGTCAAAATAAAAGATATACAAATTATGTTTATTAAGCACTTAAATTTGGTATTATATAAAATAAATCTTAAAAATAGCCTTACACTATGAAATCATTAGGTTTATATATACCTGTTGTACAACTTCTTGAAAACCTCTGATTATTATAACGAATGCGGAAATATAAACCAAACATGATGTAATCTTCGTATCAATGTTGCGCAATGTATCGTATTTTCAATGTTTTACGTTGTAAAGTATACCAAAGTTGAAATTACTTCTTACAAATTTATCTTCATTCAAATTTGAACAATCCTTTATTTATTGCACTCTTGATTGCAAAATACAATCATAAAATGAAAGTGTGCGTAAAATTAAAAGTCAAAAGTCAAAGTAGAAGTGTAATTAAAAGTGGTAAAAGTAGGAAAAGTGCCTGCAAAAAGCAAATGTTTTAGATTTTAATATAATACGAGTTAAAAGTATCTTACCATTAAATCAATGGCACTTTTCACAAAATGTAGGTGGAAACCAAAAATGGCTTCCTGTTCAAAACAAAATACATCAATCAATGCCAAAAAGGACGCTCATGCTATCGGGTGATGTCGCCATGCGCGAGAAATATGTGCAGAAATTTAATTCAAAGATGTAAAAGTATAAATCCTGAAGAAGATATGCAACTTAAGTTACACCAAAATGCAAATTAAGGTGCCTACCACAATTTATAAATCATTAACTATCAAAAACCCTTTTTTTCTTATATTTTACAACTAAATGAACGAAGAACGTAAAAGATTCGTTACAAATTGTTTCGAAAAAATAGACACGTTCTTTCGCTAGGATACGCGCGTACCAATAATCGAAGCGCTTAGCGTACCTTCCAGGTCCTAGCGGGGACGGTTACATACTTAACCATGTGTTTGCTGGGATACATCATCCTAACACCTACCTTCCATCTTACCGCTAAGCTTGTCACCTGCGGTCTGGCCTTAGCCTTACGCTACTACCACTATATTATACTGTGCGACAACCTACCAGTTATAAGTTACTTAGAACGCTTTATGTTTACTTGGAATCTATAATGAAATAGAGATTTCTTCATGTGATCTCTAATAAAAATCATAGATAATAAAACCGATGGTAGACAGGCTCATGTTTTTAACAATCAGGTAAGACGTTCTTAGTAAAACAATACCCTTTACAATTAATATTAACAAAATTGATAGATTTCTAAATCCATCATCGAGGTTTAATTAATCTATTCTATTAAATCGACAACTCTTTATACTTACTACTAGACTTTGAAATACCTTCAACCCACTATTATAGCAAGTCTATTCACTGTACTTTCATATTTTATAAATTTGTTTGACACTAGTTAATTCTTAAATTTGTTATTACTACTGATGGTAAGAGTAATATTTGTCGAAACGTAAAAGTTTTGTGCAGTTTATTTTGAAATACAACACATATAAACATAAATTGTTCGTTGGTTTGTTTTCAACGTTATTGAACAAAAACATTTTTTCGCAACTTACTGGTAAATATTTTCGACATATTTAAAAACGTGCACATTTCATTATAAATAAGTGCTGCTTTTTAATTGTCTTTCTCATGTTTTAAAGAATAGAAATAGTTTTGACATAAATACATTTGCTGTATTTCAAGAACTTGTTACAAAAATTGAACAATAATTGCTGAAGGACACAATACATAACAGCCAAACTATGCAGGAAAAGTGATGCTTATTACATCGTATAGTTTAAATGTAATTATACCCATGGATAACATTATTTCTTATTGCAGGTAAGCTGATTACACGTTATTGGTCGAATTGCATTTAGTGGTAAGTTTTTATTATGCATGAAATCGAGACGGATGTAGTGTTAGAGTTATATAGCTTTGTAGTAAAGAAAAGTGAATGTAATTGGAATATTGAAGTACGGAAAATCTCTTCTAAATGTAAATCTGTCTATAAGGGCAGGCTTTGATCGTACACTACTAATAAAGAATGAACAATCTTTCCTTGTAAAGGAAATGTGATTACATTCATAAAGAATATTAGTTTATTTACTGTTCATTGTGTTAATATTTATTCTTCAGTCCTAAGCAATGCCCTAATACGATGTGTCGAAAAAAACGTTGTTTGTGAAATCGAATTCTAAAATAGCTGAAAAGCGTTGCGTTGATATCCTAATAACAGGAAAAATAACTTTACAAATTTCCTATTTGCAAACTCTGTTCGCGCAAAGGGCTTAAAGCTTTAATAAAGTAGCAAAATCAACAAAGGACAAGACACACTTTTAATGAAAACTCGGGATCGTTGGATGTTTTTAAAATTTTAGTATGTTATTGGGCATGTAAAGGTAAGTATTTTTTACCAAGTCAAGCACAGCCGGTAAAACGTTTTTTTTTAAATAATACCCTAAATAGTTTCTATATTTCTAAAAACTCCTTAACTGGCTGACGAATTATAAATACACGGCGTTTAAAATAACTAGTTTATAAGCTGCAGGGCAACAACAAAACTATTGAGAACTTTGCAAAGCGTTTTATATGTACAACGTGTCCCAGATAACACTTTCGGCATGGGGATCTCGCTTATTATAAAAGATACAGATTTGGTTAAATTAGATGAATTACTCCTAAGGATTATTGAAATTATAGGACACTCTCCAATTTCCAAATTTCCATGTATTTTAAGACTTATGGCAAGAAAAAGAAAAATGTTAAATTTCTTTTTCTTGTAATATCTTTTATTATATTAGACATATAAATTTTACTTTGCATTTTCTTAAGATATTTTTATGCAGAATTTAAATATCAATTTGGATTTTTATTTGCACTTTCTATTTTTAGTTTCAACCCCTAAATTAAATTTTTTCTTATGGAACGACAAGTCGGCTTTGAAATAATTGATCGTGTTTTTTTATCCTCTACAATAATATAGCACATGTACTTATCTATTTTTAAAAAACAACAAAGAAAATTTAAAAAATGTATTTTATTAAAGACTCTAACAATAAGTAGGCCGTGAAACATGAGAAACGACAAATAATAGATAACAACAAGAGTTTAGCAGGTAACAGTATTGGAGATAATTAACCAATTATAAAAGATGTTCAAACAATTGACCATTCCGTTCTAAACATAATTGTGCCCTGAATAGTGTCGACGTAATTGCTCTGCGTAGTTTTTGGCGTTTAATGCTACCAAATGCTGCAAGAACAGCTTCGGCATTCTCAAATGTTTGCACGTACACTCGATGTTTTACGTAGCCCCAAAGGAAAAGTCCATGGCGTTAAGTCTGGAGATCTGGGTGGCCATAAAATCGGCCATCGATTACCAATCCATGAATTTGGAAACCGATTATTAAGATATTCGCTGATGATGTTTGAATTGTGGAGTGGGCGCCATCTTGTTGGTAGCAGATATTAATATTCTCAATCAGTGGTAAATCATCAAGTTTATTTTTAAATCAGTTTGTAGTAAATTCAAATACCTTTCACTATTTAATGTTTCGTTAGAAAATGTGGGCCCAATAACTTTAGCGCCTAAAATGCCACACCAGACGTTAAAACCAAATCTCACTTGATGCCGACTTTCCTTAACGACGTGAGGATTTTCACGGTCCCAAAAGTGAACATGGTGTCGATTGAAAAGGCCGTTATTTGTAAATCTGCTTTCGTCAGACCACAAAATCGTAGCTGGAAAATTATCGTTATTCTCACATTGATTAACATACCATTGGCAAAATTGTAATCTTCTCCCTGATCTCCATCTCTAAATCCCTGCAGAATGGTGTACTTATACGGATGATACCTGTGACGTTTTAAAATTCTTTGTGATGTAATTTTCGAAATACAGTAAAATAATAACATAAAACGTAATTCCGTATTATAAGTGTTTTGTAACTGTTACACTTAGTTGAATCGGTTTAAGTTTTTGCTTATTGACGATATTAACGTTTTTTATCAGCTTATCTGAATAGATGATTGATCAATTCATATTAATATATATATATTAGCATTACTATCAGATGACTACGTAAGTTATGACTATATATAATATATATATATATATATATATATATATATATATATATATATATATATATATGAATTGACTAAGTGGATAAAAGTGTTCTACTAGTGAAAGGTACCAAGTTCGAATCTGGGAGTAGTCAAGTCTGGACAAATTATATAACATGAATTGACTCAAAAAGTCCTTCACAGGACCAAGCCTGATGACTGAAGCAGAGTCCGCTTCCGAAACGTCGCACTCAAAAAGAAAAAACTGTGGAAATAGGCCGATTAACTGAACTAATAAAAACGTAACTTGACATTAAATTAAAAGACTGATTTAGTAAATAATCTTATCATGCACCGCTCGACATATGAATTTTTTGGTTAAAACTACTGCAGTCTTTTCTTAAATTTGTTTTTTAGCACATATTCTCGACTTAATAATTCACACCGAGCCTTCTACCTCCGGTCTCGGGCTCTTAGCTTGGATTCAAATATTTTCTAAACAAATTAAAAAAAAAGCTGCTGTAATTTTTACCGGCAAAATTCATAGGTCTTGGGATATATCCTACGAATAAACTGTTTGTTTACTAAGTACCTTCACTCAGATCTTGTAGACTATGGAAGCAACTTATTTGTTAACATTGTTACTTCTGTCAAATATATGTATGTAGTTGAGTTTTGTTTGCTTGGACGAGATTTTATTTCAAATACGGATAAAATGGTTTGATGTTTTACGTGTAATGTAACTACAAGAAGATATTTTAATATTACTAATGAAAAGATCGTCGTCGTCGCTGTGAACTTTCTGTGTTGTACAGATCTAGGTATAACTTACCGGTTCAGGAGGCAAAGCAAAGCTCAACATTATGTTTAAGCTGTAATTTTTGTTTAGTAAAATGTATTGACAATGATAATAATCCATCGTCTATTCCTGTGGAAGTACCGGTAGCAACTAGAGGTTGTTTTGTGTGTGCAAATAAATGTCGATTGAGACTAATATTAGCTGCTCGGGTTGATTTCTTTTTAAAAACAAACTTATTTATTCACAAAGAGACAACATGCTGCTAACAATATTTAACTGAAGTTAATTTCGCTACCAATGAAAGTGCTTTTGGGTGGTGAAGAAGTCAGCCTGTGGTTTAATGTTTTTAAAGAACTGACAGCGAAGAAAATTTGAGCGAAGAGGAGATTTACAGTTTAGCATCTTCGAAAAAAGATCAATTTATAGTTTTATTTATTAGCTGTGAACCTGTAGTGGTATATGACAAGAAGTGCATACCAACCAAAAAGGATATTATTACAGTTTGGATTAAATTGAGGTAAGGGATATCCGACGAATTTATAGCATCATTTATGGGCTACTCCCCTAGGCATGTAGTTAGTCTCTCGATAGCAATTCCGAGAGAAACATTAATGGGACAGTTTGTTTCGCATCACTTGAGTTTTACTTGCGAGGAAGTTAGTAATCACGAACATTTTATAACAAATCACGTTACTAACTTCTCAAATCTTCTGTACAACCCGGAACCGGAATATCAAAAATCCATTCTGTATCCAGATTGGACTTACTTTAAAATGGATAAAGGTAAACATTTTCGAATACAAAGGCAGTCATACTCGTTACATAAAAAATATAATTTCTGTAAGTCTGAATTAATTGAAGCTCCTGATGGATATATAGTTGATATTTGTGGACCCTACTTCTCAGCAGAAACAATGATGCTGCAATCCTAAATCAAGAAATGAAGAATGGCTTAAGTAATATTCGTCAGTGAGTACTAGGTAATGGCATACATGTAGTAGATAGAGGATACAGAGATATAGTAGAGTTTCTAGATCATCTTAACTTAAATTATGCAATGCCCTATGTTACCAAGAAATCCGCGCCAATTAAGTACTGAGCAGACAAATATTGCTGGAAATAACCAAGACCAGGTGGATTGTGTAATCACAAACTGGCCATATAAAAACAATTAAAATACAATATCATTACACAACTGCCCCTATTTATCTGACCTTCTGAAAATTGCGTGTACTCTAATAAATGCTTTCCGGGATAGAATACATATGCAGAATGCAAGTGATGAGTTGGTGGAAAGGATGTTGGATATAGTTTGGCAGGGCGATAATCCATTGCAGACCAGAATTGAGAGAGATAATCTTCAATTAAATGTGGTGGAGGTCCATGGATTGATTTAAAAAATAATGGCATAGAGTTTCCTGTTCTGACATTAGACTATATTAGTACAGAAACTTTCGTCAGCTTACATTCACGGATACTATATTGGGTACTTATCGCACATACAAAGTTGGTGCAAGGATGTAAGGTATGTGTGCTCATGTAGCGAGTGTCATACGATATTTGGGATGTGCTAAAAATAAGGAACACGTTAAATACCCGTCAAATGCTTTATTGAGATGTATCCATGATGCCGCTAATAGAGAAGATGGAGTAGGTAATCTGCTTTTATAATCTGTACTTTGTCTCATTTAGCAAAATAGAAGATTATCTTACTCATTTGATTACTTATGAATATCCTTCTTATGTTAGTTTACCTATTTCAATTTTATTTGGAGTCGGCGTTACAATATTTTATTCTACCCCTCATAACACTGAACTTAGCCTTTTCCAGCTCATCCACGTACATCTCTTGAGTAACTCTGTAGTATTCGTCGAAGTACGTTACATCCGTTATTAAAGGAGATATCAAAGAAAGTTATTTACAAAAATTATAGGCAAATTCAAACTTCATCTTATAAAGTTATTTTCGTATTTACAGGGTGTTGCATATTACCAGGGTGAACCAAACATATATTTTTTAAAGGGACACCCTATATATTATTTCAAATTTAGATTCACATATTCTCTCCCTTACTTCCAATATAGGGTTTCATTACGTTATACAGGGTATTTCAAAAGTTATGGTCAATTGTACACGAAAATAATTCTCATTTCAACGTCCTGAATACCCTAGACAGAACAACCTAACAATAATTTTTTCCAGGCATAACTTTTTGACATTGGTACAGTGTTACGAGAAAGTGCGATTTCTTTATTATTGCACCAATCGAATATAGGCGAGCCAAAACCCGAACACATGATTTTGTCAATTTTTTCAAATGAATCACCCTATATTTTATTTTAAAAAGTGAAAATACACTTTATATTCTTTAATTTTTATTAAGCACTCCTTACAGCTAAAATCGTTAATTTCTGAGATATTTTCAATTTAATAACAGAAAGAGATTTTTTTTTAATTTCTATTATAACAAGTTAGCCGTGAACAAATGACAGATAGATATTATTCGGTAATAATTAGCACCTTGTCATTTAACAAACTTCTTTGAGATTGTGTAGCGTTTATTAATTTGTAAACATTTAATTACTGTTTGAAATGAACGTTCCCATTGAGGAATTAACAGACTGTTTGAAATGAACGTTCCCATTGAGGAATTAACAGACTGGGAGAATGTATGAGAAATTGTTTATTAGCACAAAGAATGTACAAAGAGAGATATCCCGAGAAAGTAACGTTGGAAAGGTTAGTAGATCGTTTTAATTGTACGATCTCAGTAGTTTATGAAAAAAAGGAAAGGAAAAAACCTGTACTTAACGAGGAAAATTAATTAAACGTGATGCTTGAAGTTACGTGTAATCCACATGCTAGTATAATCTCGCGTCAGCATGATATTAGTGACAGGTACGCCCGAAAAATACTGCGTAAAGGTAAAATGCATCCACACCATATCCAGTTGCATCAAGAGTTACTCGAAGATGACTATTCCAGAAGGGTTGCTTTTTCTGAATGGGCACAAAAAGAAATCCACAATCAGGCTGATTTCTTTGACTTTGCCCTCTTTGGAGACGAAGCCACGTTTCATAAAAATGAAACAGTGAATACACACAATTTCCATTATTCGACAAGTAATCCTCATCTTATAGCAACTCATAGTCCAACTAGGTGATCTTTAAATGTTTGGGGTGCTGGAGATCACGTAATTGGACCACATTTTCTCCATGGAACAGTGAATGGTCAAGTTTATTTGGACTTTTTAGAAAATCATTTACCATTACTGTTGGCAAACGTTCCTCATAACATTCGTCAAAGAATATGATTGTTACACGATGGAGCTCCGGTACATCCTACTAGATTAATCCTTAATCATCTTAATACCCATTTTCCGGGAAGATGGGTGGGAAGAGGAGGGTTCATTGCATAGCCAGCTCGTTCACCAGAGTTAAGTAAAATTCAAGTAGAGTTACGTGAAAAACCGTGTATATCAAATACAAGATGATATGAAAAATAAAATACGAGAAGCATTCCGGAGTATTATTGCAGAAATGTTGTAAATATGTGTAAGATTGTTAATAACGAATGCATAACTGCTAAACAACTTGAATCACTTGCATTACCTTCACATGTCAAAATGTTTCTCCTTGATTTAAGTAAGCTGTTTTAATGTATTTTAAGTAATTATAAGAATTTGTTGGGAGTGACGGATGATACTATTTGTACGGAAGTCGAATACGCGAACTCCCATGCAATTGAAATTCTTTGGTGTATATGCAAAGAAGCAGATATCAAGAACACTTTTAGACCGCGCGATGACGTTCTCCATAAACGAGCCCACGAGTGGTTGCTGGAGAATATTCGTAAAGGCATCGATAATACAAAGGCACTCCTTGGCTGGATAAACGGTTCGGACGACGCATTTTGGCCATCCACTGAACTGAGTGAATACCAAAAAAACGTTATCCTTAGTCTCAAAAATGTAGAATATCTCACCGAAAGCCAATGTAAAAAAAACCTTTTGTGTGGTGATATAAAATAAAGCGGTATCGTTATATGTTGAGGTTTCTTTAATTTATTTATAGTAAGTAGGTACAATAATATGCTTATAAAACTATGTTGCCATTATCGATATTCGTTTAATCTCCACCACTTTCCGTACAATTTATTTTTCTTACGCCGAAGGATCTTTTGCGCCTAGTACACATCTGGATATTTTGTGTTTCATAGTTCCGGCTTGTAAAATACGCCCTGCACAGGCACATATTTCATGTCTTCTAGCAAGTACGGGACCGGATTTGTTAGGTGTACTTTGATGATCTTGAAAGGTTAATTGGACCAATTTGGTGAATAACCTTTATCAAATATGTTATTAAACGCCTACCATTAATCGATAGTTTTTATTAAAGATTTTGACATTCGAGTATACTTTAAGCGGTGTATCATCTACTTCGCAGGGTTTCATTCCGATCGGTCAATGTTTACGATTATTGTATTCTTTCTCTACTTCTTTAAGCAGTCCTCCAATCCAATAATATTTTCTGGGCACGATAAATTTTGTTGTACAGAGCAACTTTGATGGTCCTAATCACTCTCTCTCTGCTATACTCACCTTTTTAGTACTGTACGTAGAGCAATAATTTTCTCAATATATCCATCCTCGTATAGTTCTTTCAAAATTGTATGAAGTTTGATTTACCGACTATTGTTTCATCCAGGTTTCACATAATTTCATGCACGTCACTCCAGCACCCATATTTAACCGGTCGCCCAATTTCTTTAAATACTGTAACGACACCTCCCTCTTTCACCTTCGTCTCATCCCCCACCGGCTCCAGTAAGGGTTTAATTATCGCTGCATATTTTTTTGGCACGTGTACCTTTCAATTGTCCGATTGGTAGTGATTAATATGTTTTTTTTTTATAATTGTGGACCTGAACAGGCTAAATCTGGCCTATCGTGCTAAAGTACTCAGGAACACTTAGCAGGATGGATAGAGGGATAATGAATTGCCAAGAGATGCGTATGAACAGCTACCTTAAATTTTTTCATATCATAAGTGAGAGGAAAGCAGGAACTAGGGAGATCATTCCAGAGCTTAGAAGCCGTGTAGAAAAATGTGGATTGCGGCCGTTTGGTACGACAAGTGGAGATTTGTACTGTATACTGATGATGTGAATGAGCGAACCGAGTGTTTCTCGAAAAGATAGCCCGAGATGGTATCAAAGAATATAATTCAGCAGCACAATAACCGTTATAATAACGATAAGAAAGAACTGAAACCATCCTTCTATGCTCAAGGGACTGTATGTGAGAAGTTAAAGACGGGTCATTTATAAGCCTAATGGCTCTCTTTTGAATACGATCAACGATATCGAGAGCGTATTGGGGAGCACTAACCCAAAGGTGAGAATTATATTCCAGATGAGGCCGAATTTGGGTCTTATACAGCAGAAGGAGTTTGTCGGGAGGTAAAGTACAGCTTAGATCTGTACAAAAAGCCTATTTTACGAGCAGCTGTTTTGGTAGCTGACAGAAGATGGTCAATCCATGAGAGATTTGAAGATACAGTCATACCCAACAGAGTAATAGGGTCTGAAAACTTAAGAACTGAGCCATTCATACTTACAACAGGAAATGATCGATCTTTTTTGGTGTGTATAGTTCGCTTCGCCTTCGCTAGTCATTAGTTTTTGATCGGGTTCATTCGTGATGGTAAGGTCATAGAGACCCCGGATACCCTTGTATCGAACTCCGTTAATAACCAAATCCTTTCCATCTTCCTTTACTGGTGTCTTGCCAATTGTCCACTTATCGGTAGAAATGTCTAAACAACACCGTAAGTGGCATCGATTGCAATTGGTGCATCGCTTAGCATTAGGTGTGCTTATATTCGAAGTAATGATTGATATTGTTATAAAAATTCTGCAAACGTATTGAGTCGTAGTCTCTCCATGATTTTATTCTGCCTTCTCTTTGGATGCAATCCCTCCAATCATTCTGCTTTCGAGGGACGATGGCGTCTCCAGATGCAAAGGATTTCTTTGAAAATGCGAAAGTCCGGCGAATGGTAATATAATTACTATCACTAAAAGGGGGTGATATTCTTTTGCTAATTCCACGAGAATGGTACGGTACTGACGGCACACTGCTGAATGAGTGACTTTTTCTTCTTGACGTTTCGGTAAAGGTTTCTTCATTCCTCTCTATCTCATCCTTCTGCTTCACCATTGGTTCAATTTTTATTAGCGGCTCGATATTATTTTCGATTTTTGAAAGTGGTTCATTGAAATTTTTTTTTTTATATTAAATCGAACTTCCTTGAGATGATCATATTGTTATTGTATAGCTTTGCGAATTAGAATTATACGTTTCGTCAACGCTTATCTCTTATCATCCATCGCTAATAGGTTAGAAATAACAGGTAAACACTTAAACAAATCTGTTTTAAACGGGGTCTATTTTAAACAGGTCTGCTTTGTATGATGTTTAAACGGGGGCGCTATTTGTTTCCTAACGACGTTTGAATGATGCTACTACGGTATTATATACTGATCAAAGCCATTCATACATCGGCATCCCTATTTATCAGTACGAATCCATATCGATTGCGCCAGATTTCTGAGCACATCTCTCGAAACAAATGTATGCTTATTATTGGGGCGACGTGGTCTTTATAGATGTGTCGCAAATTCAAATCATCCTGTTGGAAGAGCACTATCAAATTGGCGTTGTCTCTAATCAGCTGTTTGGGAATTTTAGTATACGTTTCACACAATTAGAAACAGTAGACGTTATTATGACGTCCCATTGAAAAGTTGCTCTAATATAATGTTATTTTTTACAAGCGATATCATCAAATATAAAAACCGAATTGGATTTTGCCTCGCTCGGTTCCATAATATCACCATTATCGCTGAAGCAATAACTCATATCTTTCATGGGATCTAAAATTTTCCCTAAGAGTAGATATTTTTCCTGATTCAACGATTTCGAGTAGACATATACTTGTTTGAAGCGAAGACCGTTTCGTTCGGTTAAAAGACTGAGCATATCGTTTGTTTTCTCACAATTGGAAGGACCACAGATTATAGCACGTACGCTGTTTGTAAGTAACTTTCCATGCCATTTTGTCTCGCTATTTGCACCTCGGATCAAAACATCGAGATTTCCATTAGGTAGTTTTTGTGTTTGAGCCACTACTCTCATGCTGATGCGTGTCTATCCCAAATAAAACTGCACAACTTGTCAATATGATTCTTAATTTTGTACATCTAGTATTACACTAAATGATATCGTGTAGTATGAGGAAATAGGAAAAGATACCAGGTTCAAACCGCTCCAACGCTTCCATTTTAAGTTTACATCTACCGTCGAGCGTTTTAGCGATTCATCTTGTTTTGAGCAATCCATTGCGAATATTGGGCATATCTTGAATTGCGAATAGTCAAACAATGCATCCTGATGTTCTTGATTGTTAGTGGTGTAATAGCCTCTTTGACAATTAAAATAATTTGGTAGGCCGTTATGTACTTGTTGACATTGAAATCCAGATGCGTCGCTTCGTATGGGCAACTTTCAGAGTTGAGGTATAACTTTATATTGCGAATATTCACATTATCGAAACTGCCGCGCTTTCCGTTGTTGAAAACCTTTCTCCCCTTTGGAAAAACCACAATTTCCCATCGAGGTCTCTCCAATTGAGTGGAATCTTTAATTGACCATATATCCGACTGTGCTTGATGTAAAGCTGGCGATTCGTATAGTTTCTATTGACGAAATGGAATTGCAGTGAAATTTTCCACTGAATTTTGCTTAAGGTCGCATCGATTTTCGAACGTAATAAGACTAACTCCTGTCGCATATTCACGATAGCTTGTCGATAATCTTCCATACTTTTGAATATGTGTGTTAGAGGCAAAATGGTGTTCTTGGTTGCTTTTAGCGTGTTCTACTTGAAACGGTTCTTCGTTACAGTGAATGTATTCAGTTTCTGGCCCCTTAACTCGTAGAAAATTTCTTCCAAAAGGAATGGTGCAAATTGTTTGTTAGGTAACATGATTTTACAGCGCCCCCTTCTTCTGCTGAACTATATTAAATTTTACCTTCTATGTACAAGAAACTATCATACCAGGTGACCAGGTATTGACTATTAATATACGCATCTCATCGGAAAGTCCGTAATTTGACGAACCATACGGAAGATATGAGTGAATATTTGACTTGGTTAAGCTTTAATTAAAACGTACGCTTTGAAGGATGTTTAACTAACTGGTCATTTCTACGTGGTTTTAAACCAATAGGTTCCAAGAAGTACCTTTCAACAGACGTTAATTCACAAGCAGGTCCAAGTGCTCGAATAATTGAACTAGCGTTCACATCTTTTATTTATAATATTATTAAGGAAACATGGAAGCCGATCTTGGTTAGTTCTTAAACAAATATTCTTTTAATTCTAGTCGTACCGTAAATGGTTCGTTTTCCCCAAAATCGATTAATGCACCTTTATGATTCGTTGATTTAGTTGAAATGTTGTCAATGGTGCAGGTATCTACTGAGAATTACTAGGAATTGTATCTAACCGATAGCCTGATAGAACAGATACGTCTATTTCATACAGAACCTTGGCAGGATATCCGTTTCTGTACGAACTCTTGACAATACTACCCTCAATGTGAATATTTGTATGTTTGATTATTTGTAAGTCTGAAGCTTCCAATATCTTCAAAGCTAAGCTCGCACTTGAGCGTGTTATAATTTGCACTTAAACTAAAGTGACATGTTCGAATGTGCGCTTGTACATAAGTGCTTAGTTCTTTCAACCCGTATGCGCCATGTGGAATTGTAGTGGATTTGATTCCTGTCGATTTTATATAATAAAACTTATCGTTTCCCTCGTATATATTTCTTTTGCTATTACAGCCGTAAAATCTAAAGACACCGATTAAGTAGATTTTATAAGAATTAAGCTCGATTGGAGGATAAAGATCGGTGGTACCAAATTATTGCTCTTGAGCGTAGTTATAGTATATTTTGCAATTACGAAAGTAGTCGAGAACTTCTATCGGTGGCGGAATATTTCCGAAACTATCATAATACCATACGCCCCTATCACGTTTCTTGTAACAAACCCAATGAGTACCACACCCCTTTTGACTATCTAAATTGATAATACCGGCCTCGTTACTCCAGGGTAACTTGGCTATATCATCTCTTATAAGCAAACCCTTGAAGTGTGGTACACCCTTTGCATGTTTTCTTAGCTCTACACCAGTCAACGACCTATCTGGTAATTTTTTAACTTTTTTTTTGTTTCAAATACAAATCCGTATCTCCTCCTGACTGATCGGGTTTCAAAAATATTGCTCCGCCGTTTTTCTTACCAATAGTGTTGGACTCCATTGTAAGATTACGGCGTGAAGTTTTATCTAGCATTTTGCTTGCGTTACATTAACGGATTTTGCAATACATGCTAAAGCGCCAATGGCTCATAATCCGGCAAATAATGGTATAAGAAATGGTAGAAATCCACCCCTTTAGGCATGGAAATTACTCCGGGAACGCTTACTTTTCCCTTCCCACCTAAACTTTTGACCGCCAATTTTGCTGCTGTAACAGCTGATTTTATAGCCTTTATGGCATTAGGAATGTTTTTCATTTTCTTATCAATTATTCTACGTAATTTCAATAGACTGCTACGTGATCGTTTGTAACGGTTTTTTTTTCTTGTTAATTAATAATTTAGTATTATGAGGCAATTAATTATTCAGTGAAGTCAAACGTTACCACTTCATTTAAGTTATAGTCGCTAATTGGTAATACACATGGAAAATAGTAACACCTGGAATTAATTTGAAAATATGATGGCCGGTTGCTTCTTGTTACTAGGTAACGAAAAAAAAAAAAGAAAATATATAAGAAAATAAAAACGGCCTTCTTTTTATTATTCCGTCAATTTCTGAATTTTTGGAAGTTAGTTTCAAATTCTTAGAGGATTATTCATATACATTTATCTTATTGGAGTTGTCTTGATATGGGTAGCTTCGTACGCATATGCGAAATTGAGGAATGTTAAAAGAAAGGCGTCCTACAAATTGAAAATGCTCAAACATCACGTTAGAGGTAAATGGAATTTTTTTTCTATCTCTTCTTTCTGAAATGTTATTTATTTTACCTTTGTTTTTGGAATTTTTATCTTGGAGCTTCGTTTGTTATTGTGTTGTCGTTTTGGGAATTTCATCTTATCTCGTCAGGATAGTAAAGGTCAGACTAGTTAATTTAAGTTTGCACATCGAGGGCGGAAGCAAAGTTGAAGCCCTACCTTTAGTTGGTCAGTGCACTATCCTCTTATTCATTATTCAAGTTAGTAAATAATTAGAGTTTATTGTTTAGACAGTTGCTAGATTTAAATTTGACAGTGAAGGCTTGTTACACTGCCATTTGGAAACATATCGTGAATATTTAATTCTGAACGCTAAAGAACACGATATTAAACTTATGAAATTCTTGTTCTTAATGATTTCTCATAAGTTACTTATAATTACGTTTGATCTGTAAACCCAACAATACGATTAAATCACAATTAGTTTTTTTTTTTTACTAAATTAAAAATGTGAAATTTTAAAAAGCAGTTAATTGCCAGAAAGGTCTTCCATCACTGACGCTTTATCATTGTAGAAGAAAATTAACACATATTGCTACCTAACAGCCGTCTTGTTGATGGCGTACTAACCACGATTGTTAGTTTACTTTTCGTAATCAATAACTATAATTGCCATTGATGCTTAATTTGAAAATGATTGTAGACCCGTAAGTTTATAGATATCCTGTGTCACATCGCTGATTTAGTTAAAACTATTCGCTTCTTGTATAAATTTACTAAGGGTAATTGAAATAATTTTTTTTGTATTTGAATGTTTAGTACGTACTAGTGTATAATTGACCAGTTCATTCATTCATATTTTGTTGTTTGGAAGCTGAATATACTTAAAGTGCCTTTATTGTCTTGAATTATTGTTAGGTGTACCCATGGTGAGCGGTAACTTCTTCTTTATAGCTATTTGTCACCGGGATATGGAGAATTCACACCTCACATTTCGTATCCCACATTTAGTATTCCACATTTCGTCCTCGAGAAATTTCGTATCCTCGCATTTCGTACCTCTTGAGGCGGGAGCAGCAGGCACTCTTAGATTCGTTGGGCCTACATGTTGTAAACTTCTGGCGCCCTTTTATCCTTGTGTTCATATTTAACTGACTCTCGACCAACCGTTGAGCTGCTAGCAACGAATGGTGTTATCATCTAGAAGAAGTTACATTCCTTTAACTATCAGGTTATTTTTTTTTTTTGTTCTTCGTGTTGGTTACAACCTGCTAAAGCTAAATCGGCTATTTATTGTGTCAGATGCCTTACCACGATCCCAAGCTTTTTTCCAAAATATCCGTTAAATGTCTACTAGCCTAGTCTTTAATATCCCTATAAATGATATCGTGAGCCTTGCAATGAGCGTCTAGTAGGTTGATACCGGGATCACCACGTTGAAGCCTTTTAATCTAATTTAGTTAAGGGACCACAATACTGATACCCGGACATATGGAGCTCAATCGGTAGCTTATCAATGAGAGTATTAACCAGACCACCACCACGTGCACTTCCCCGCTACCCAACTAACATTGTTGGCATGGAAGGAGGAATTGTCTTGTAATACGGGTGATAAAATGCATTCCTTTTGAATTATTATTAGACGAAAACATAACCTATCTAGCGCAAAACTTTCCCTCGGCCCTCTTCTTGCATTATAATAATAAAAGGCCGAAACTACCATATTATACACTATATTTTTAGCCCCATCAATAGCAGTTTTCTTCATTATGATGCACCTACTCCTCATTTAAACAATAAATAAAAGACATTTTTGTAATAAAAACTATTTCCAAACAGTTATAGGTACATGTACGTGTATAATTATAATTATTATTTTTTACAGAAATGTTAAATTAGTTGTCTTTCGTACAGTTCCGGTGCTGGGTATGTAGACGTCTTTCTAAGCCTGATATTGTTTAAATGTTTCAATGCGATCTTCTTCTTTGAATAAAATCGTAAGGGAAGTTTGCACTAAATGTTGTCAGTTTCAACCGTAATGTGTTTCCCATACTTCGTGAGTAGAAAGGCACATCCTGGATTTTGTGGGGCACTTTAACTTTCACTTTTTTACACGCCCATGTGGGAGGCGTATTTTTGTCGGCTTTTTTCTATGCCCACGTGGGGACGGTATTTTTTTTCACCTGAGAATAAAAAGATCTGTTATTAAATAGGAACCGTCTATATCAAAGGAGAATGCATTATTACCGATTTTGACCTAATTTATTTATGCATTGTGGGTTGTGTTCTAATAAGGGGCCGTAGTTTTGTAAGACGGGAATCTGTTCGCGGGCCCCTTAATATGTGTTTATTATTATTACACACTTCTACAACTTCATTTATATTAATTGAAAAGTGGTAATCAGTCGTCGCCGTCGCGTTAATTAATGCGTTTGCAATTATTTTAAAAATATGCTGCTGCAAAAAACATTAAAGTCTAAATTAAATATTAGATTAAATAATAACAATCATTTCTACCCTGATCGAACGGTTTTTTTATACTACGCACGCACGCACGCACGCACTCACGCACGCACGCACGCACCCACCCACCCACACACACACACACGAGCGCACGCATGCGCGCAGGCACGCACCCACATACACACACACGCACAAATTACTTTAAAATAAATAAATGAGCGGCATTTAAGTAAGCAGATAATTATACATAAATTAGATATACACAAAGACTATTATTATTAATGCACGATGCGCGTGTTGGTTTTAGTAAATATTTAAAAGACAACAACATCTTGATGGAGATAAGCGCGATAAAACAGAGTAGAATATACCAGTGATCCCATATTTTTTTCACCTAAAGTTTTTCTGCAGTAGAAGTTCATCATGCACTGAACTTGTTACGAAACTCTTAATTAAAACAACTAAACTATTAAAAACGCTTTTATTTATCAGAAAAAAATGGTTGAAAAACAAGTATTATACACTAACTTGATTATCTGATCATTTAGGATTGAGCGTATAGTAAAAACTTAATTACAAGAAATCAAGCGTTGGTAAATTATTATTTAATCTAAAATATAGAAGCGTTAACGTATAAAGTTCACATACATCCAAATGGTAACCCTGTAGGGTTACCATTATTTTACTGTACCGGAACCATCTAGAATTTTTCTCTAGGAAACGTAAATGATATCCTTGCGGTGCTCGTCCAAAGGAATCAAAATATTCCCCATTATCGTTCTCGTCAATGTAGATAGTGGTCCAATGCTGATCTGGTTTGTTTACAGTGTCCGTGTTTACAATAATTGTACACGGTCTAGGTGCGTGTCTGGGCAGATGATTACATGCACATACAAGTGGGATCACATTCTTGCGGGTAGGGATCTGTTTCAAGCATACACCTTTGGAATTGGTATGTGTTCAGTTTTGCAGTGGTAAAGCGTTTTTCTATGCATACACAGGCTCAGCGATGTTATGGTTTAAACAGATATTTTCTTTTGCTCTCTTTTTCAATTTTATAAGCGGCGGGCAGCCAGTCTCGTCCAGGTTTCCTATTGGTTTGTTAAGAAACCTTAAAAACTGTTATTATAAGTTTTTGTTATGAACGAATAAGTTAAAAGGTAAATATGTAATTAAACATTATTATTAATTTTATTAAATACATAAATAAAAGGTTTACCTCGACTAGGATTTGAACCTACGACCTGTACTTTGCTAGAGTACCGCGCTAACCATCTGCGCCATCAAGGTTCAAGCCCCAATCGATTTTGTCTTTATGTATGTAGAACTAAATTTAATATTAGTCAAGTTGCTGTGGTATGTGTGAATACTTGCAATATTGTAGGCTCACATTCCATTAATATAAGTAATTTGATTGTAATCTCATTATATTTAGAATTTACATCAGTTCTACATACATAAAGACAAAATTTACATCGATTGGGGCTTGAACCTTGATGGCGCAGTTGTTTAGCGCGGTACTCTAGCAAAGTACAAGTCGTATGTTCAAATCCTACTCGAGCTAAACTTTTTATTTATGTATTTAATAAAATTAATATTAATTCTTAAAACCTGTTGTTTTTCACTGCCCTTAACGATGAATTTTGTTAAAGGGCTCCAGGACTCTTATCAGCTCCTCGTTGTAGTGTATACACCACCATCTCAGACCGCGATATTTTTTCCACAAAATTCGTAAGCCCTTGTACGTCTAAGTATGCGTCTATCCACTTTCTCTTTATACTGGATACTGAAGCTTGAGCAATTTCTATATCGGATAAACTGATGTAAAAATCTGTATCTGAGAGGTTTAATAATATAACATTGAAACAAGAATGTGACGCTACTTTACGATGATAATGATAAGGTAATTGCTTATGATCGGAATGCATTTTCTGGTCATTATTTGCAGGTTGATCAATTTCCAAAACAGTGACCTTTGCGTTAAAGACTAATTGATTAGCTGTAGAGTAAATTTCGAGGAATGGTATGCAGTTTCTATCTATTATTTACAAATTGGAAAAATTAGACAGGTATAGGGTTGTACAACTTACTCTCGGGGGCTTTACCGCTGGTCGAGTCCCCATTGGCGGAAAATTTGAATTTGTATTTAAGTCTCTGCAGGTTATGGCGGGAAATATGAATTTGTAGAGGTGTTAACAACGAATTCCTACCCAAAGAGATTGCAGTGGTTACAGATCATGGAGCTTTATTACTGATACTGATAAAACCACCTTGTAATTTGCGTTATATCAAAACCCATGTCAAGTCAGATTCGATTTTTGTGGAAAAAAATATCGCGGTCTGAGATGGTGGTCGGGGTATGTACCCTACAACGATTTTCGTGAGGAGCTGATAAGAGTGCTGCAGCCCTTTAACAAAATTCACGTTAAGGGCAGTGAAAAACAGCAGTTTTTAAGGTTTCTTAACAAACTAATAGGAAACCTGGACGGGACTGGCTGCCCACCGTTTAAAAAAATTTAAAAAGTGAGCAAAAGCATATAGCTGTTTAAATCTGTTTAAATCATAACATAGTTGAGCCTATGTATGCATTGGAAAATGCCTTACTACTGCAAAACTGGACACATACCAATTACAAAGATGTATGCGGTACAAGTGTTGAAATGCTTGAAATTGATCCCTAACCGCAAGAATGCGATCCGACTTGTATGTGCATCTAGTCATCTGCCCAGGCACGCACCTAGACCGTGTACAATGATTGTAAACACGGATCCTGAAAACAGACCAGATCAGCATTGGACCACTATTTACATTGACGGGAATGGTAATGGCGAATATTTTGATTCATTTGGACGAGCGCCGATAGGATATAATTTACGTTTCCTAGAGAAAAATTCTAGATGGATCCGGACCAGTAAAACAATACTGTAGGGTTACCATTCGGTTGTATGTTAACTTTATACGTTAATGTTTCTATATTTTAGATTAAATAATAGTTTACCAATGCTTGATTTATTGTAAATAAGCTTTTACTATACGCTTAATTCTAGATGATGAGATAATCAAGTTACTGTATAATACTTGTTTTTCAATAATTCTGCTCTGATAAATAAAAACATTTTTAATAGTTTGTTTGTTTTAATTAAGACTTCCGTAACAGGTTCAGTACATGATCAACTTCTATTGCAGATAAATTTTCGGTGAAAAAAAAATCTGCAATCACAGGTATATTCTACTCTGTTTTATCGCGCTTATCTCCATCACAATATTCGTATTTTGTTGTTGGCTTTTAAACATTTAATAAAACCAACACGCGCATCGTGCATTAACAATAATAAACTTGATGTATATATAATTTATGTCTAACTACTTGCTTACTTAATTGCTGCTCATTTATTTATTTTAAAGTAATTTGTGTGTGTATGTGTGCGTGCGTGCGTGGCGCGTGCGTGCGTGCGTGTGTGCGTGCGTGCGTGTGCGTGCGTGCGTGTGTGCGAGCGTACGCGCCCGCGCGCGTGTGCGTGCGTGCGTGCCGTGTGCGTGCCCGCGCGTGTGCGTGCGTGTGTGCGCGCGTTCGTGCGTGCGCGGGTGCGCGCGTGCGTGCGTACGCGCGTGAGTGCGTGAGTGCGTGCTTGCGGGTGTGCGTGAGTCCGTGCGCGCGTGCGTGCGTGCGTGCGTGCGTGCATGCGTGCGTGCGTGCGTGCGTATGTGTGCGTGATTGTGTGTGAGTAATTGAACATACAAATAAATCAGACATGATTTTCTTTCGAATGTATAGGTGCTTACCGCTTAGATAGAGAATCTACCTGTATAAAAGAGCGCGATTTCATCTAATATTTAAATTAGACCTTAATGTTTTTTGCATCAGCAAATTTTTAAAATATTTCTAAACACATTAATTAGATTCCCGTCTTACAAGACTACGGACCCTGATTAGAATACAACCCCAAATGCTTTAATAAATTAGGTCAAAATCGGTAGATGGGATTAAAAGAAGTGTAATAAAAAAGATGGTGGCGCAGGTGCCCCCTTTCTACTTTCGTGTCTATAGTATTCCTATCGATCACTTCATATTTTGCATCCACCTCTAACTCTTTCACGTTCGTGAAGGATTTGCAGAAAGTGCTGCTAATCAATGCGTACAGATATTTCTTTCCTGATTCTAGAGCACTGTTGAATTATTGTTGACACCGGAGTTGCCCTTCTGTGTATTATTGCATTACGGTTTTGCTGGTAGAGAGTGGGGGTGTGGATTGAGAATGGCATCAATAGACTAATCTGCATCTGATGATGAAGAACTGCTACCATCAGGACATGCTGTCCATTTTTATATCGTTGCAGAGCTGATGTAATTGCGTATCTTTAGTGCTTCAACCACACATTTTTCACATATTATCTTTAAACTTAAAAACTTTTCACATGTCGTTACTACTGTTTCATACTTTTTTGTTAGAGCGTTGCACTCCTCTTCACTATAATCATCTCGCTCGTAAACCGCCTCATGTTGGACATCGAATACTAATGCCGAAAATTCTTGCTTTAAGGGTTCCACCGCTCTTCCCAGGTTTGTTGATTTGGTCCGTTGCTCTTGAGCGTACGCCATTCACGTTTTGCACTCACTACGCATTACACTATTTTCTTGTATTGTCACTCTAAACTCCGGATATGAACCATATATATGGTTACGAGATATTTCTAATAATGACGCGCATCAGCTATTCTTAAGTGATGATGCTGTCACTATAATTTTTAGCCAAGATGACCACCTTTGACATGAACCGGATATTTTAAGGGTCAATAATCGTGGGACGTGTACGTGCATGGTGAGTTATGATCGGCCTTATATTACTACTTGCGTGCGTGCGTGATTTTGGTAAAAATTCTGAGACGGGGGGGGGGGGGGTTATTAGAGGCAGTTTTTGGTTCTTTTTAAATATTTCTGTAACAGTTGTATATTTCAAGGATACAAAAATGCCTTCACATAGACGTTAAACATATCGATTAATTATGTTCTATGCAATTTTTTTATACGACGCAAAAATATTCCTAACGTAGAATTTAAGTGTTAGTTCAAATTTTTTCAATATCTGAGTAATGATTAATTTTATAAGAAAATGTATAGACATATTTTACAGAGAAATGTTAATTTTACACAACCTTTCATTAAAAAGTTTCTTAGTATAAAGCGAAATGCGTGTAAAAAATAAACAAATATGATATGCTTAAACAGTTTTATTGATGTTTTTATAAAATCGGGCGGTTTTGACATTTTTTTTAAGATAGCATATAAATGTCCATTATCTCTATCTGACATGGAGTCTTAAAAGTCAGATGGACATAGACTATTGCTTTTGCTTTTAGAAGATTGCCAATTTTCGTAATGAGCTTATTAAAAAAGTGGTTACATAATTATCCTGAAAAAAAATTGTTATTAAAATTAATTCATTTCTTTTAATTTCCACTTTGTAGGTTAGAAGGTCATATGTTGTTCTATACCAGATATTTTCCTAAATGCTTTTGGAAATATTAAGACATGTTTATTTAATAACTTAATCTAAAAGTTATATTATCTTTCACTGCTGTTCTTTCGCACACGTTCGTAGCACAAACTCTTAATTCTTTTCTGTTTTTCTGGATTTAAAACCTTCTCCAGCAACAAAAACTACTTCTGTTTAACATATTAGCAGGAATTCCTAATATAACGGAAAACATTTGTCTGATTATTTTAAAGTTATTAAAAACTCCAAATTAGTTTTATTTAGAGCTGAGAGAGCCCATTATCCAGCTTGCCAGCAAAAGCTCAAAGAACAATGTATCATCAGTATGCTTAATGATGCATAGTTTAAGCTTTAGTTAGAAAAGCACACAAAACTTTTGTCAGTTTGATATTGTTAAAGCTACAGTTATGACTGATAATAAGATTCGCGTTACAGAACGAAGTCATGACCTTCTCCACACTTGAAAATAGTTTTTATCTTGGTCTACATAAATTAGTGAAACCTAGTAAAAATTTTTAGACAACTTGAAAAAATCAATGTCGGATGAGATCGTAAAATATTATCTATACAAGCCGGTAGAATACAAAAACAATGGAAATAGTGAATAACTTTACAAGAAAAACAAATTTACAAATCAACGTTTTAGAATTCTTTAGCCAGATTGGTTTTTTTTCGCCTTAGATTTATCTATCACCTTTTCCTTTAAGAGATATTCCTAAATTTTTATTAGCTTAAACTTGACTTGTAGTAATTTCTGTCAATTTAATTCAATTAAAGCCATTTAAGTTCAATCTGCAGTGTGAAAGGGTAATCAAATTAAGATCCGAGAAACCGCAGCTAACTAGATAATTAAATTTATGTCCTCTAATTACAAACTTAAAAGGGTTTTATCTTTAAAAGACAAACATATCGACTGTAGACTTAATGCTCGCAAACGCACATTTCCTAGAGCGTTAGGAGAAAAAAGGATTCTCTGGTACTGGTATAATCATAAATTTTACTTAAAAATGAAACGTTCGTATTTTAGGCTTGTTTAAAATCGGCTTCTTTTCGATACCATCGTAACGAAGTAAGATTATATCTAATTGTGAAATATTAAGATTTTAAACTTCCGTAGTTCCGAAGATTAATAGTGTGCAAGCAATGCTAGTTAAATTATTTCTAAGTTATTAATATATGTGTACTTTAGCTTACATACGGTTTACGATTAAACACTTTCCATAGGGATTACAAGAACAGCAGTTTCCTCTATTTTCTGGAAACACCTGGGGATGTTTATATGGGTAAAGTTCCAAAATGTTATATCCAATCAGTATTTAGTTGACAATATTTAATACATTAAGTTCTAAAGTAACTACTTTAGAGCCATTTAAAGTAAATAAAGTTATGAATTTGCAATACTTGTTAAATGCAATTCTTATCACTTCTATCAATCTCTGAATACATCTTTATAATGATTAATTAAAGCTCGGAAAGTCTCACGTGGTGAGATATTACTCTTTAGGTTGATATTTCGCTTACTACTTTAATGTTATTTTTTAACGTATGCAATTGAAGATTTTTTGTTTGTATAGAACCGCATCCTTGAGAGATTTTTTCGATCCCGTGTTTAATTTTGTTAGTGAAAATCGCATCAGCCTTGCTAATTTAGTCAAGCAAAACGATTAAGATTACATTTTTTTGTAAATAAGTGATTTAGATTAATCCAAATATACAATATATATGCGTGTGCATGCGCGCGTGCGTCCATGCAAGTGTGTGCGCGTGTGTGCGTGTGTGTACGTGTTATGTGTGTAAAGGGGCAGGCAAGTGCGTGCGTACGTGGGTGGGTGCGTGTGTGTGTATGTGTTGGGTGCGTGTATATGTTTTAATTTCTGCTGGAGCTGATAAGATATTGGGAGAAATCCAGCGACGGAGAGGCTCTTGGTTTTATGACTAAATTTTCTTTTATTTTTACTTAACTTAAAATGCTGCTGTACTCGGCTACATTTTTTTAAGGAACTAAGGGTTTGAAATTGCCGTAAATGTGTAGCGTGTGGATGTATTGAGATATTTCGAAGAATCGTTAAGTTCTTCATAAAGATTTTAAGATGGCTGATAGATTGGGCCAAAGCGGTGCGTTGGTGCCGTTTTTCGCTTTAGTTCGCATCAAACAATCGTGTTACAATCTCCTCATGGAAAAGGCTGTATTAGTTTTAGCGGGATAAGTATAAAGGTATATAAGGAAGATTGATAGCGTAGATCACGGAGACACTCGGGCTCATAATTGTACTGCAGGGGGCTGTCTCGCTCGAGTTCTTATTTGTAAATAATTAGTGCCGCAGTACATTGTTACGTGGAAATTTGTACTTTTTCCACTAGCTTACTGTAACAGAGAAGATCACCTTTGGGCAGCCGGTAAACTCAGTCAAAGTAGAGAAGTGGCATGGATTCTATAGTGACGTAGGTGTAACCTAAATGCTTAAAAGAGAAAGGAGGGCGCCAGCTGGAATGATTAACAGCCAACTCTAGATAAACGGAGAGAATTAGTTACTTTCCTAGCTAAAAAACAAATATAAGGAAGGATCTGGGCAGTAAAAAAAATGGTTACAAGATAGAATGTCCCAAAACACAAGTAATATATTATAATGCAAATATCACATAAACGTAGTATAGTAATATATAATATATATATATATATATATATATATATATATATATATATATATATATATATCTGTGATATATTTTAAACTATATATAATGTTGTATATATATAATAATAATATAAATATATATAAAATTATAACTAGAGACATATATATAATATATATATATTATATATATATATATATATATATATATATATATATATATATATATATATATATATTGCTGTGATATATTTTAAACTATATAATAATGTTGTATAAAAGTGCCAGGTATAATAATAATAATGGTTTAAAGCGTTCTCTATACAAATCGTTAAAATAACTAGAGACATATACCATTCATTAAAAAATAATTCCGTTGGCTCAGCAGGTAGAGTATATATATATATATATATATATTTGACTTGATTAATTACCACAAATTTCTGCTTAGTTATTTCCACTTAACATCAATATAGTAACGTCAAGGTAACAATAATAACAATTATCTCGGACGCCAAGTTATTCCCTTGATTATACTCGGAATAACTAAACCGAGGATACAACAAAAATTCACCAAAATTCCAACTAGCAAGACGGGGTGGTTCGTAAATACGGGGTATTTAGGCTTAACACTGTTCACCTTGAATAATTAGAGTAAAATGGTTTAAACGTATATTCTCGTAGATCTTTATTACAAGAAAGCGTTTATTAAACACGTACAAATTTCCTATGAATGAAATTTGCTCTAATTATTAAATACAGGGAATACGGACTTATTCACTTGCGATTTAGTAAAAGTCGCTTTATATCTTTACATAGACTTGATCGTTAGGAACTATGCGGTGTTCAATCCGTTTGGAACGTTTTGAAATGCGGTTGATGCCATTTAACAGGAGCTTCCCGGTTAGGATGCGGAAGTAGCTTCTAGCATTAACGTTAGCAGTTGCGAGTACCCCTGGGTTTCTTGGTATTTCTTTCGGTCAGGTGTGTTAGTACAATATTGTGTGTTGCCTGTCTAAATGAAGAGACGTCTAGTAGAATCTGGGACTAACCCGTGCTATGCTATTTCGAGCGATTACCCTTCTTGCCACTGGAGTAAATGGGAGATGACTGCAGGACGTTAGAGCGCGCCGTGACAATCTCCTGGTTTGTATGTATTTGTAGAAGATGACGTCAGGCTTTACAGCCCGTCGTGGCAACTTCTGATGTGTATACTTGTAATGTGAGATAACTTCCGGGCTCTACAGCCCATCGTTTATCTGGGTGTATGGTATAATGTTTGTATCGGCCAGCTGATCAGTTAGCTGGAGCGGTTTAGGATAAACGTAAGTGACAATCGACAATTAGGCAGCGTAGACGACAAAGCTAATAATGGCAGGTGCGCGCGGTCTGGATCTTATTTCTGGGTTATCGCAGTAAGCGATCAGGTTTCTGGTCAGGATTCAGGATTACCTTAAATAACGCGATTAAGAGAAGCAGTCGCGCGGTCAGGATATTCTTTATTCGATAGCGACGGCGGAACGGATCTACGAGCAAGCGGTCGGGGCAACAGCCATACGCCCAAGCAAGAAGTAAACTATGGACCGGATCGCGCACGAGTAGCAAGGTGTGGCGGCAACGTCCCGACGCACAAGCATTCGATCGGTACTTCTGGTCGCGGCAATGCCGCGACGTACAAGCATCTGATCGGCACTTCTCGTTGCGGAAACGGCCTGACGCACAAGCATTCTTTTCAGTAGCGCATCTCGCGGTTTTATAGGGGATCCGCGGTAGGCTGGGGACGGCTTCTGTGCAGGGATGCTAATCCGGTGATTAGTTGATATGCTGGCATTATCTCTGACGTGAAAACATTTTTTGAAATCTACGTCGGAGGAGAAAAAGAATTATTTATTGTGCAATCTTGTGTAATTTTATGCAATTTGATTACTGCAGGATAATTAACAAATAATTAATTAGAAATATTTGGGTAAAGGCTGCTGGGTCTTTACAAAGTGATGTGGAAGGAATACCCATTAAGTGGGGCTATTCCATAGGTAGTTCGTAATTATTTATTGAAATTATGATTAGTGAGACATAACTAAACGACAGAAACCGAAGAGAAGTTGGATAGGGAAGTTAAGTTAAAGTGTACTGACATTCAGATGATTGTAACCCCGCTATTTAGAGGAAGGAATATAAAAAAGGTAAAGGTAATTCTAGCTTAGCGGGAGCAGGGTTTATAGTGAAACAACCCCGCAATCTATGCAACTGGTTGTTGGGTACCAGATAGGGCCAACTCTATAAAAAATAAAAATAAAAGTAAACAGAACGAAAACAAATTCAGCCATATAAATTCCGGGAACTGCATGGTTGTAAATGCATATTAGCAATTGATTTAACACAGTAGATAATCAATAATACGTCTTAGTAGATAAAACCTAACTGCATCGGCTAAATACAATACAATCATAAATCGGTAGTTCAAATCTAAGGTCTATTAAGTGCCGTTACTAACCTCGCATGTATTTATCTCAGTATTATTAATGTCCGATACTGTCCCATTTAATTAATAAAGCTTAACACACCATTATTTATTCACAAGGATCGTTTCGCGTTCCTCTCCGATCGCACGAATATATACACAATACTTTCTTTTAATACAATGATTGCTGTTTATTGTCCGGGCACATTTCTGAAATTTTGGAAGCGGTCAATATCAATTTACAATTCACACTGTTAATTTAATTTGTAAAGTTTTAAATACTCCACCCATTACCCCCTCTCCAATGGATTTTTGCAGTAAATTAATATGTATGTTGTTGCATTCGTTATTTAGTCAATTTTTCGACCTGTTAAAATCTCTGAATTATTACTGTTTTGCTAGTATTTTCTTGAATATATTATTTTCTAAAAGCAACTACATTTATATAATCACGTCTCTCTGTAGTTTCTTGAAAATATTACTTTTCTCAATTTCTCAATTTATTTACATAAATTTCTGTAAGAAATTGTTAAAATTTATAGATGGTCACTCATGCGTTGCATTAACCTTATTGTTTTGATGGCACTGGTTCATAGCGGGTTGACATCCGAGTGATAAGTGACTTTGCACGTCCTCTTCCTGTTTGGATGTTGGCGAAGCAATCATTCTTGTACTTTTCTAAAGAAAATGAAGTTTCTGGACTTTAGCCCATCGAGTTATATCGGTTTTAAAATCATTTTTCTAAATATGTACTTTGCAACCGTTTAGTACATACCAGTCTGTCGGATTGATAGGAAACACATGCTACAGGTTAGCTGTCTAGAATTCTCTTTTCTCCTTTCACCACGTTTTTAATTTAAGCCATCAACATATCTGGTGTTCGATAACTAACTAAAAAGAGATCAATACATTTATTAACATTATATATATATATATATATAATATATATATATATATATATATATATATATATATATATATATATATATATATATATATATTGCTGTGATATATTTTAAACTATATAATAATGTTGTATAAAAGTGCCAGGTATAATAATAATAATGGTTTAAAGCGTTCTCTATACAAATCGTTAAAATAACTAGAGACATATACCATTCATTAAAAAATAATTCCGTTGGCTCAGTAGGTAGAATAAATAAACCAGGTTTATGCTTTTTGATTTGATTAATTACCACAAATTTCTGCTTAGTCATTTCCACTTAGCATCAATATAGTGACTTCAAGGCAACAATAATAACAATTATCTCGGACGCCAAGTTATTCTCTTGATTATACTCGGAATAACTAAACCGAGGATACAATAAAAAATTCACTAAAATATCAAAATAAAAAATTTAGAAAGTATGTTTATTAAGCACTTAAATTTGGAATTATATAAAATATATCTTAAAACTAATGTTAATAGCCTTATCCTAAGAAATCATTAGAGTATAAATACCTGTTTAAAAATTTATGTACAACTTTTTGATAACCTCTGGTATCAAAAAGGAATGTGGTAGTGTTAGCCAAAGATGATGTAACCTTCGTATCAATGTTGCGCAATATATCGTACTTTCAATGTTTTACGTTGTAAAGTATACCAAAGTTGAAATTACTTCTCACAAATTTATCTTCATTGAAATTTGAACAATCCAGTATTTATTGTATTCTCTTTAAAGTTCAAATAAAAAATTCGATCTAAATTTAGATCTGAATTAAATGCAAAAGTGTAATCATAAGAATAAAAAATTCCAAAAGTGGTAAAAGTAGTAAAAGTTTAAAAGTACCAAAAGTAGGAAAAGTGTAAAAGTGCCTGCAAAAAGCAAATGTTTCAGATTTTAATATAATAAGAGTTAAATTTATCTTACCATTAAATCAATGGCACTTTTCACAAAATTTAGGTGGAAACCAACGATGGCTTCCTGTTCAAAGCAGAATACATCAAGCAATGCTGAAAAGGACGGTGATGTTGCGATGCGCGAGAAGTATGTGCAAAAAAAGTAATTCAAAGATATGGAAGTATAAACCTTTAAGAAAATATGCTACTTCAGTTACACCAAAATGCAAATTAAGTTGCCTACCACAACTTATAAATCATTAATAACCAAAACCCCTTTTTTCTTATATTTTACAACTAATTGAACGAAAAACGTAAAAGATTCGTTACAACTACAGCGTTCAACAACAAAAATGTTTCATTCTCTTAATGGGTTAAAATTGGGTTCTGTTGTTTGACTATACTTATCCTGCTCAAAAAAACCAATACAAAAAAATTTAATCAACTGCCCCAAACAATGCTCCTTTGTTACATAATGTAACGAAAAGAAAAACACATTAAACCTAAAAAATATAATGTTTCCCACAACGCAAATATTCGTTTTGATCCTACTTTTATACTTATTACTAATCTTATCGTACCCACCGTTCTGAGCTCATGATTACCAACAAAATATAATGGTTCCTCCATCGCAAATTTTCTAACCATATACTTTTTTTAAGGAATTATCACGTTAATCAGTTCAAATTTTCAATACACCGCATAACTTGACCTCTGATCACATTGTTCACATTTATAATTGATGTTTTTTATTTTTTTAAATAATTGAAAACCTAATATTTTTTATACGTCTTGTCAAATGTTTGTTAAATTTTCGAACGACTATTGAGTTCAAACGCTAAACTGAATAATAAGGTATGGCCAATAGAGAGAATATTTTGGAATTTTCTGGAATGACTGATATGATTTTAATTATGGGTAAGATTTCAAATAAAATCTCTAGATTGTACATTTAGAATAATCGTTCTCACTTTAGGAAAATGTGATTCTAATACTAGTTTAGCTTCAAGGCGTTATGCAGAAATCTATCCAAATCGGTATCACTTTCAGTTATGAAAAGAGCCAGAAGGTGCATTCGCGAAGGCGGTGGACACATCGAACATTTAATTTAATTATTTGCATCCAACTTCGTATTATAATTATTAGCACAATTGATTGTTTTAAGTTATTATTATGAATTTATTCTGATTAATAAAATAAAAAAATTGTTAAAAAATCATACCTAGTCGAATAACTAAAAGTATGTTATAAAGGAAGCATCAAATCAAAAATTTACGAGAGCCAAAAAAGTTAGATAAATCATCAAAATACTACAAAAAATGGATGCGACGTTCGTAGGCGTTCGTCAGAAAAAAATGGGGGTTAAAGGTTACCACACTCCTATTATTTTTCTATTAGTTCTTTGAATTTTTTACTTAAAATCATACAGAAGGTGCACCAGAGATAATAAAAAAATACACTTCTAAAAAGTGAAGTTTGACCCCCTGTATATCGAAAAGGAAGCGTTCAAATGAAAAGTGACATAAGAAAAGTCCCCTTATTTTGTCCCAAAGAATATGTGGTTAACGGATTGGCCTACTTTTTTGTAACACCCGGTATATAGATATAAACTAAACGGTATCCCGAAGGTGTGGGATAATTCTTCAAATAAATATTCAAATTGTGTTACACACAAAACGTTAACCGAAAGCTTACACACTAAATATTTGTGCCTTTAAATATACTACAGTAACCCACCCAGAATTATAGTATCAAATTTCTACAATAATATCAAGTAAATGTAATCAAAAAAAGAAACCAGATGAAAAGGTAATAACATATGGACCTTCAAAGCTAGGTTATGATGAAATGCATAAACGGTATCATTTCAGTTATAAAAAGAGCCAGAAGGTGAATTTATGAATCGGTGGAATTGAGACATTTAATTTAATTATTTGCATCAACTTCGTATTATAATTATTAGCACAATGATTGTAATTTAAGTTATTATTATGAATTTATTCTGATTAATGAAATAAAAATTGATTAAAAAAGTCTACTCTAGTCGAATAACTAAAAGTATGTAAAAGGTAAGCATCAAATCAAAATTTACGGCATTGAGCCAAAGTTAGATAAATCATCAAATATACAAATAATATGGATCACGTATAGGCGTTCGTCAGAAAAATGAAAGGTTACCACATTAATGTTTCATTCAGTTCATTAATATTTTACTTAAAATCATACACGAATGCAACGAGTAATAAAGAACACTTCTAAAGTGAAGTTTGACACCTGTATATCGAAAAAGTGTTCAAATGAAAAGTGACATAAGAAAAGTCCTTCATTTTGTCCCAAAGAATATGTGGTTAACGGATTGGCCTACTTGTAACGACCAGGTATATAGATAAACTAAAGTCATCCAAGGTGTGGATAATTCTTCAATAAATATTCAAATTGTGTTACACACAACGTATAACAAAACACTAAATATTGTTCAAATAAGTAGCAACCCAAGAATTATAGTATCAGAATATCTACAGATAATCAGATAAATGTAATCAAAAGTAACAAACATATGGACACTTCAAAGCTAGTTATCATAAAGATAGATATTAACATTTAAACAGCCAACAGTAGGTACAATTTAGAATTCTAAATTGTACAACCAATCAAAATATATATAATTATATTAATATAATAATCAGAGATATTTATCAATCTAAGTAACATGAATTTAAACCAAGTAAATGTTTGAGATACAAGGTTTCTGGTGTCTGTTTCGAAATGCAAAATAGTATATGATTATCCCCTAAAATGAATAAAGGAGAACTAACAGTTAATCTAATTAGTTACACCTTACCTTACGATTTACGATACAAAATTAATGTGTCCTTATAGAAAACCTGGTGAGGTTATGCATAACCCCGTTAGTTAATAAATTTATTGATCTCTTTTTAGTTAGTTATCGAACACCAGATATGTTGATGGCTTAAATTAAAAACGTGGTGAAAGGAAAAAAGAGCATTCTAGACAGCTAACCTGTAGCATGTGTTTTCTATCAATCCGACAGACTGATATGTACTAAACGGTTGCAAAGTACATATTTAGAAAAATGATTTTAAAACCGATATAACTCGATGGGCTAAAGTCCAGAAACTTCATTTTTCTTTAGAAAAGTACAAGAATGATTGCTTCGCCAACAGCCAAACAGGAAGAGGACGTGCAAAGTCACTTATCACTCGCATGTCAACCCGCTGTGAACCAGTGCCACCAAAACAATAAGGTTGAATGCAACGTATGAGTGACCATCAATAAATTTTAACAATTTCTTACAGAAATTTATGTAAATAAATTGAGAAATTGAGAAAAGTAATATTTTCAAGAAACTACAGAGAGACGTGATTATATAAATGCAGTTACTTTTAGAAAAATAATATATTCAAGAAAATACTAGCAAAACAGTAACAATCCAGAGATTTTAACAGGTCGAAAAATTGACTAAATAACGAATGCAACAACATACATATTAATTTACTGCAAAAATCCATTGGAGAGGGGGTAATGGGTGGAGTATTTAAAACTTTACAAATTAAATTAACAGTGTGAATTGTAAATTGATATTGACCGCTTCCAAAATTTCAGAAATGTGCCCGGACAATAAACAGCAATCATTGTATTAAAAGAAAGTATTCGATCGATCGGAGAGGAACGCGAAACGATCCTTTATTAATTAAATTAAATGGACAGTATCGGACTTTAATAATACTGAGATAAATACATGCGAGGTTAGTAACAGCACTTAATAGACCTTAGATTTGAACTACCGATTTATGATTGTATTGTATTTAGCCGATGCAGTTAGGTTTTATCTACTAAGACGTATTATTGATTATCTACTGTGTTAAATCAATTGCTAATATGCATTTACAACCATGCAGTTCCCGGAATTTATATGGCTGAATTTGTTTTCGTTCTGTTTACTTTTATTTTTATTTTTTATAGAGTTGGCCCTATCTGGTACCCAACAACCAGTTGCATAGATTGCGGGGTTGTTTCACTATAAACCCTGCTCCCGCTAAGCTAGAATTACCTTTACCTTTCTTTATATTCCTTCCTCTAAATAGCGGGGTTACAATCATCTGAATGTCAGTACACTTTAACTTAACTTCCATATCCAACTCCTCTTCGGTTTCAAGGCTAAAATTACCATTTCCTGGAAGTCGCTTAAACTCTAGGAAAAATGAGGTACGCTTACTTCTTTAACACCATGCCATACAACTTTGCTGCTTTCAAATTTTTTCTATCGGTCTTTTAAGTTATGTCTCACTAATCATAATTTCAATAAATAATTACGAATTACCTAGGAATAGCTAATGGTATTCATACATCACTTTGTAACAGTCTCAAATCTAATTAATTTGTTTTATCTCGTAATCATGCAATTACTAAGATTGCACAATAAATAATTCTTTCCTCCGATGAGATTTCAAAAATGTTTTCACGTCAGAGATAATGCCAGCATATCAACTAATCACCGGATTAGCATCCCTGCACAGAAGCCGTCCCCAGCCTACCGCGGATCCCCTATAAAACCGCGAGATGCGCTACTGAAAAGAATGCTTGTGCGTCAGGCCGTTTCCGCAACGAGAAGTGCCGATCAGATGCTTGTACGTCGCGGCATTGCCGCGACCAGAAGTACCGATCGAATGCTTGTGCGTCGGGACGTTGCCGCCACACCTTGCTACTCGTGCGCGATCCGGTCCATAGTTTACTTCTTGCTTGGGCGTATGGCTGTTGCACCGACCGCTTGCTCGTAGATCCGTTCCGCCGTCGCTATCGAATAAAGAATATCCTGACCGCGCGACTGCTTCTCTTAATCGCGTTATTTAAGGTAATCCTGAATCCTGACCGGAAACCTGATCGCTTACTGCAATAACCCAGAAATAAGATCCAGACCGCGCGCACCTGTCATTATTAGCTTTGTCGTGTACGCTGCCTAATTGTCGATTGTCACTTACGTTCATCCTAAACCGCTCCAGCTAACTGATCAGCTGGCCGATACAAACATTATACCAGACACGCAGATAAACGACGGGCTGTAGAGCCCGAAAGTTATCTCACATTACAAGTATACACATCAGAAGTTGCCACGACGGGCTGTAAAGCCGGACGTCATCTTCTACAAATACATATAAACCAGGACATTGTCACGGCGGGCTCTAACGTCCTGCAGTCATCTCCTCTTTACTCCGGTGGCAAGAAGGGTAATCGCTCTAATTGTACCACCCCCTGGAAGATGCGTCTAAACAGCATAGCACGGGTTAGTCCCAGATTCTATTAGAGGTCTCTTCATTCGGACAGTCAGCACACAATATTATACTAACACACCTGACCAAAAGAAATACCAAGAAACCCAGAGGTACTCGCAACTGCTAACGTTAATGCCAGAAGCTACTTCTGCATCCCAACCGGGAAGCTCCTGTTAAATGGCATCAACCGCATTTCAAAACGTTCCAAACGGATTGAACACCGCATAGTTCCTAACGATCAAGTTTATGTAAAGATATAAAGCGACTTTTACTAAATCACAAGTGAATAAGTCCGTATTCCCTGTATTTAATAATTAGAGCAAATTTCATTCATAGGAAATTTGTACGTGTTTAATAAACGCTTTCTTGTAATAAAGATATACGTGTCTTTTCTGCGACTAAACTTTATGTAAATACGTTTGGAATTAATTAATCATGACACAATCCTGAATATTTCGAGGATTCATAATTCAATAATCCATCGCGCACGAACAATTTGGATTCACAAACGTATAAATATCAAACAACCTCTTGTAAAGAATTTCCAGTAATGCACATCTATTCAGTCTGAAAGCAAAACCATATATGAGAATAGTCATGTGCACCAATGTTACTTTAACTTATTGATTTTTCTGAGGAACTGATCCTCTTGAAACACCAGCGCGGAGGTGACTTCTCCTACCTTATGTAATACCGGTAAAATTTCAGAACGGCGCTTATAACTCCTGGTCTTTTTTTAGCCAGGACCGACTTTACGATTTTTCTGAATAATGTAAAAGTTATCATTGTTAGGATTTTCTTATAACGCGAGTACCTAATAGACCCAAGGGTGATATTAACTCTAAACTTTCACAGAAACGTACCAGAATCCAATAGCGAGCCAGCCAGACCAGAAAGAGAGGAGAATTACCTGCTCAGACGGAGTATAAAGTACTATCAAATTTTACCATTGTTTCGTTTTCTTAGTTTATTGGCTTTACTCATTTATTGTAATTAATTTTAGAAATGACTTATTTAATATTGCAATTAAATAGGAGAATAGACGTTTAAACCATTTTACTCTAATTATTCAAGGTGAACAGCGTTAAGCCTAAATACCCCGTATTTACGAACCACCCCCGTCTTGCTAGTTGGAGGAAAATTAAAACAAATCAATTTAAATTATTGTAAGAAAAGTGGCTTACAACTTTAACTCCATATCCATTCAGTCTACTATATTGTACCTACTTAGTACATTTCATAAAACTTGTTCAAAACTTTTAAAATAAATTCTTGTTTCTTCAAGAAATAACCTCTGAGCACAATTAACTAATGCTACAGATAAAATTGCTAGCCTACGTAAGTGTGGAGTGTATAAGCTAAATTGGGTTAGTTGTGACTTCTTATCTAGGTCAAACACGTAGGAAATTAGGAATAGGGTTTTTGAGATTTAAAAAAATTAAAGAAATCAAAAAATTATCACTAAGCATTATTTAAACCCAGAATCACTCTTCCAGGAAATTTTCAATTTAAAGTCAAATCTAATTTTTCTTGCTCAATGTAACATATTTATTTTCTTATGGGTTTTAAATTTATACCGTTACATATTGTGAGATAATTTTAACGCACCAGGCATATTTTAGTATTGTGTTGCACGTACGACGCATTTATGATATTGCATGAACATGTATTTGTATAAGAAAAATTTTTTTGTGTACACGTAATGTAAGTCATATGAATGTTGAATTTGGACATTTCTGAGAGTTGTTACGATTTTTGTATTTAAAGATGGTATAGATTGCGTTGACCCCTTTTCAGACTTGGTGATGTACGCTTGCACCTATAGAAGAGAAAGAACGTGGACAAGAGGATTTAACAAACCCTTAGGTAGCACCGTCGCGCGCTTAAGTTTACTATTTTGGAAGATATACCAACCTCTAATCATTTATTCCGTAAACAGTACCCTGTGCTACATTTAACCATTGATTTGTGTTTTCTGCTATAAGCCATTTTTTGGGGATGAAATATTTAAAACGTTTACAAGTAAAGTAACTAATGTCAGGCGGAAACAGGTTTAAATTTTTACAAAAATTTAAATAAAGTGTTTATACACATTTCTAATAAACGGCAATCGTTGTATTAAAAAAGAATTGTATACAAAACCGCGCTATAGAAGAAAAGGCAACTTATAAAGTGATCCTTTATTGTTAATAAAGATGTCAAGTATTGTAAATTGAAGTTGACCGTATTAAACGTTTATAATACCTATTTATATACAGGTGCGTTTATTAACAGCATTAAATCGATTAAGTTTATGTACAACTAGGAATTTGAACACGGAATTAGTTATGATATTAAACTTGACAAGCGTTTGAGGAGACAATTAACAAACAGATTGCCTAATTCATATGTGCGTTAAAATACGTGCAAATTGCCCAATTCAAATGTACGTTAAAATACGTGAGGGAAGAGAAACATTTAAGTTGCACCGACAAAGCAAAACTACGAGGGTACAGTAGCGTATTTGCACTACCTACAGGATCAATTAAATAAGTCGAACCCCGCTAAATGGGATTACACCTTAAAGAAGGTAGATAATTTATACTTAACAATAATTTTAATAGATAAATTTGAATGGTGCGCGTTTGACCATCCTTTATAAATGTCATTATTCATATTGTAAACTCATTTAGGTTCTGAGGATGATCAACCTCCTCCACTACTTCTTGTATATGTTTAGATAAAACGGACCTTAATCCAAGCTATTGGAACTAGTTGCCATGAACCAATAAGTTCAAAAATAAGTACGTAATTAAAAATCATTATGAATTTTATGAAACACATAAATAAAAAGGTTACCCCCAGTAGGCTTTTACGTATTTAACAAAATTAATAATGGTTTTTAGTTCCTTTGTATGTATTGCTTCACGGAAGCAGTTAATGTACGTAAATATTTTACCGAATTGGTTATTAGAAGAAGATTATTCATTTTATTATTTTGCTTCTTTTTTTTTACTAATTATGATAGGCCTCCCCTAACAACCTTAACATAAGATTTCCTTAGTGACTTTTTGATTTGGAGCTTTAAAGATAACCAATATTAGATTATTGGATTTCTTTATGTCGTTTTTGTGTGGAAATTTACATAAAGGATTGCTCAGTTTGAAGAATAATATAGTTTTTGACATTTTGGCTATATTTATCACGCATTGGTCTAAAAATTGACAGTATATTTTGGGACAAACGATCTGTGCTTGTAAACGTTTAAACGTATTTTAATAACAAAAATTGGAGTATTTCAGGGAATATATAATTCATAAACGATGCACTGATTGTTACGCTTGTTTCAATTTTAAGATAGAATTTAACTATTTTATGATCAAATACTAATGCACCTACTTATTATTGTTGGGTGATATTTATTTATTTCAGAATTTTGATGATAATCATAAAATAGTAGTTCATGAGAATACAGGGTGATTAATAATTTTCTGAAAAGTTCCATAAGCCTTGGGCGATTCCGTTTTTAATTGCATTTAATGACTTTCAAAGGTGACATGTATGTGTGGATTAAGAAAAGCTTATTAAGATTATTGTGATGATTGTTAATGTACTTTTTTAAAGTGAAAGGGTGTTCGAGATTGAATTATGACATTGTCGAGTAGTCTACAATTCTATCTTTTGCAGACTTAAATATTCCTGGATTGAGTGTTGTATGTTGATTTACGGTAAGTGTAAGGTGTTTGAATATATGTTTCAACCATTTTACATCTTACCTCGCATTCGCCTATCTCCATTCTACTGAGTATGGAAAATCGCGTACCCTGGCAAGTCTTCACGACGCCTATTGCTGTTTGATCGTGTAACAACATTACCGCTGCCTGACTGTGTTTTTTAATGATTCCTGTAAATATATAATTTTCTATTATTGTTATTTAATATTTATGTTTAATAATCACTACCTTAAGATGTATGTACTTTTGAAACATGTAGTGGTCGAACACCTTTTGACCAATAAGTGTATGGAAAAGTTATTCAATGTATCTAAGAGGTTGTTATAATTTACACTAAATCACTGATTGCACTAATTACCTAGCTTAGTGCAAACATAGTTTAAAAATTAAAATTTATTCGTGTTAAGGATAGTTCCTTGTTTTCTAACGGTATAAACGGGTGGTAGAACGGGATTACAGATAAAATTGGCCTTTTTGCCCCGACTAGTCAGCGTATGGGTGTAGGTCAGATGTTGAAAAATTTTGCGCATCCAGAATAGTAAAACGTACGTAAGTCACAATAGGGGATGAAGACAAAATCAATTCGGTTTGGGCGCCAGAATGTTTAGTAGTCAAAATAAGGGTTGTCGTGCCAAAATTACGAGTATATAGCGTGTCTAAACATACAAAAAACATACGCTTACCTATCCGCAATCAATCCCAGGTGTGCTGGACAGCAACTCAGCAAACCACCTGAAATAGGGCTTCAAAAACACAACACGCTTGTCAAATAAAAGCGTGATAAACACTCAATAAAAATTACGTTAATACACCTCAGTGTAATAATAAGGCATTAAATAATAATCAAAACAATACAACAAAAAAAATAAGCTATAGAATGAACTCTAAATGAATTGATACTCAACTAAAAATACTAAATATTAAGAACGCTATTACACAAAAAAAGGTTACGTTACGTTATAACTTAAACTTTCAATTACTCAATAAATTTTAAGTCCGCAAAAAAAACGGTTATGTAACACAGAAGAAGGGTGTTTATAGAATTAAACACATTTATGAAACCTAACAAACTATAATAAAATAATAAAAATGATAAATATAAAAAAATGTAAACATACGATAATGCGTATAAACAAAAAAATACAAATACTTAAAAGGCGACAGGATGTCTGATTTACGCCAGTCTAAATCGTCTAACCTATAAAGATATAATTCGTGGATAATATACCCACACTACAATAGGGTCGATTGCCCTTTAATACCAAAATAAAAAAAGTGTGAAGGCGGAGCGTCAAAACTATAATTAATTACGCTAAACAAATTTAAACAACTTACTTTAACAAAAAAAAAAATTGACCCCGCTTTCAAACTTTCATAAACACAACAAAAAAATAAATCGAAACACAAGAATCTTCAAAATTTTCAATAAAAAAAACACAATATTATATTACCTTAATGGTTAACTTGACCCCCACTTCTGTGTTACAACGATGGGGATGAACTAGGTGTTCAATTACTGCTATTCGGATGTGGGTTTCCCCAGGTCTGACAAGATGAGTGAAAATGTTGACGTTTATTCTTTTACACACAAACAATTCCTTGAATGAATCTCGAAATACGTTACTGTCTTACTTAAAAAAACTTTTAAATTAATAACTTCTTTTTAAAATGATAATAAAGTGAGCGTTCAAAATTGCTTTAATTGGTTCTATTTCCACTAATAATCCAAAATGTTGGTAACTGTTTTAAATAACTATAAATTTTAATATATTGCGAAAGTTTCTTTATCTTTACACACGCTTTGTACGATAAATAGGTGGCACTGCAAGAACGATGATGTTATTATCCGCAGAAGCGATATAAACCAAAGAGGTCACTGAAGCACTATACAACACGACGATGTCCTCTAGGTAACTTTACGTAAAACCGAAATCGGCACTAGGTATAATCCTTTGGCAATGAACAATTTTAGTAAAATCCCTTTCACAGGTATTCTTCAGGAGTAGCTAAACTACCCTTACTACACAACAAGTACGTTCGTTAAACACCACAAGGTCCCAAAATATCAACGTTATAAACCACCCCCTTAAAGCGTAACACTAAATGGCACCGTACTAATACTAGTACACGAGAGCGCGTTCAGTTTCAGAATCCCAAAAATTATTCACAAAAATCCATCTTTGATTTTGCATCCCACTACTCATAAAAAATCTTATCTAAGTTAATTCCACCAATTAAAAAAACGGAAGAGGAAAATAAAGTACCCCAACCACACAAATTCGTTTCCGTCCGTAAGGACTCGGTAAATTTTCAAAAACTCAAACGCCAGCAAAAGTATCCTGTACAGCCTCTCTATGTTTACCTTAAAGTACGAACAATAAGGCCCACATGCAATATCTATGACTCAAAACCAGCACATTCACTATTACACTGAACAACTATACTTAAGCGACTTTATGGCGCTAACATGACATCATACACAGATAAGTCTACACTATTTATTTAAATTACTTAATTTTCTATTATATTTTACGGAAATCAAACGAAATGAACCTTAATTAAACGTAGATACCACTATTTACAAATAAACGTTAATCAAACTTCTATAAACGGGAAATAATAAGGAAAAACAACCTAAATTACAAAAAAAAAATAATTCACAAACTAAGAATCTAAAGCACACCACACACCTACCATCCCTAAAGGTCGCTACACACGTTAAACAAATTCATCTATAAAACTAAACTTGACAAAAAAAAATATGTATATACGGAATCTAACTAAATGCATAAGACTACAAACAAAATTACCCAATACGTATACAGGGTGTTCAAAATACCCTGACAGTTTACCTTTCACTACTTTGAGATACTTTCAAATAACGTAATTAATTTTCAACCGTTTGAATTATAAAGCATTGATCTAAATTGAAAGGTCCTATCAAGATTTACTTAATATAAATCTACTTAGGAGATGAGCACACACACGCGCGCGCGCACACATCGACGCCACTATTCCGAGAACACATCTCGGTAACGCTAATTAGACTAATTATTTTACTCCACGAAAGCTTTAATATCTTGCTTTGTCATCATAATGTCATTAACAAAAACAAACTCATTATATTGTAAGCAGATTAATAAACGACTAATGCAAGGATCTTTCAATTTGTAAATTTCGGCGGCTTTAAACAAGTATCTTATCTGAGAATATCGAAGAAAAGTTTTTTAACCCTACGATCAGTTACAAGAGTAATCAATCACACTAGACATCTTCGGCTCACTGACAATTACTTCCCTTACTTCCCGGCCCGATTATTCTAGTTCCATTTCATCCGCCAATGTAGCTAAAAGTCCAATACAGTTGTAGCACAAATTTCCTTTTACTTCTTACGCTTCTGCCGTTGTCGAATTCTCTTAATGCTTGAATGCTTCCCGTTTTGATTACTTTCAGAGTTGAGATACTGAGAGAAATTTGCGTATGCTGTATATTTGACAAAGGAAATTTAGTTTCCATGTTCGATGTCTATCATTCTTCCACCATACATATTATACATTTTATAAGAAGGCCGACGTTGCGAAAACACCATAACAAGCTTTCATTTCGTATAAATAGATTTGTTAGTTTAATTATTTTCGTGTACGAAACTGAAGACATTTTCGACCATTATAAGGGATTTCGTTGTCACAATGAACCATTAAGAATTATGAAGGCTTGGGGGGAAGAACTATAAAGAGGAATAAAGTTATAACCTACATAAATCAGAATTGTGCGTGCTATTGATTAGGTGTCATCCTTGTAGAGTGCTGATTACATAAGTCTGGTTAATTATCGATGATGGCTATTTTTTATGAATTCTCTTAATTGGCTGAGTTAACTCGATAATGGTAGATACAGTTTATTTAATTACATGAAGTTGAAGACACTAACTAAATTTATTGCTATAGGCCATCCTCTCATATGGCATAATTCTCTGCAATAAATTTATATGATGAAAATAATTATATGAGGCTTCCTTGATATATAGTTCTCAGAGGAATTGCAACACAAGTAACCTTCAAACCCTATTTCTCAGTTTACTCACACTCAACTGTGTATGTGTAATATAAAGTCGGAGTTTGTAGGTGAAATTTGCTTCATCATCTGAAACTTAATTAAAATTCATAATTTAATATATGATATGATACTGATTTGAAATATGCGAAAACTGTTTTTAATATATTTTAGTAACATTAAAGGTGAGGGTGTAAAGGTGAGCGTATGACATAAATGCAATTTCTTATTTGCCTGTGTGTGTAATATTAAACGTACGAACATGATCCGTAAATTCACAAGAATCTTTAAATAAAGTAAAATTAACATATATCGTGTTTTCTTTAGGTTGCTTTTGGTTGAAAATAATAATAAAAAGTAACAGATGCTACTGAAGTTAACCTAACTTCTACTAAGCTCCAAATGTAAACGTTATTAATATTATTACTGATCACTTACACTTCACCAACCACGAATCGGATGTAGATTACTTAGCGCGGTGTCTATATTTGATTTTAAATATCTTCTATGCAGCTTTGTTTGCAAAATCCGCTTGATTTAACCATATTACAGATGATGCGTCTAATTAAAGGTATTTTTTTCCTTCTAGTAAATAATACGTCTTAGATATTTTTTTTTACTAATAGTATTCCTGAACGACAACACGTATACGTTTCTTGTCAAGAAAGCTGGCGATCAAATTAATGAGCGTATTGGATAAGCTAAATGAGGTGTGCTTGGTAAGTAGACACTTGTGCCAAAACTGGTCAAAATCCTTTGAAATATCTGAAGCTACTACTAGTGTTTCAACGAACATTTGTAATGTGTTATTCCAAAGTTGAGTGACATATAAAAGAAGATCAACCCTTGAACGACTCGGTCTCAACCCATACTGGTGGTGGTTGAGGAGCTTATTGGACTCCAGGAACAAAAGTAGTTGATGGTTGATTGCTTTTTCCATGACTTTCGATAGAATGGAAGTGATAGCTATTGGTCGATAGTTTAAGAGATAGGTTTTATCACCACTTTTAGGAATAGGTTGCAAATTTTTCAATTTCCACGATTAGGGAAACCCTCCAGATGACATGGAGATCAATACAGCAAATACCTCGGGGTAGCATTTTTAAGGAAGGTAGCTGGAATACTATCAGGGCCAGTTGCCTTGTTTGACTCAAGTTTATTGATAATTGATTCCAGTAGCTTTTATCGCAAGTGGATTGGTTGTAACAACCTTTTTTTTGTGGTTGTATTAAAAAGTACATTAATTTAAGAATCGTTCATCTATTTGGCATAATATTAGAAAAGTTTTTAATTATTAATATGTAGAATTGAGAATGGCAATTTAATTGGCATTTCCTAGAACATATCTTTTGGGTGTAATATTACATAAATGGTTATAGTTCCCTTTCTTAAAAAAATTGGACTTATATTATTGTATTCGCGCAAGCGTGAAGATTTTTAGGGGAATACACGTGAGTTATTCTGAAAGCTCTTTTGTAATTCACTTAATGCTGAATGTTAACAGCAATAAGCATGATTTTTACTTAATTTTTTATATTTTGGTGCCATCAGAATTTTGGTGGTGTTACTTTTTTTCTCATTATATTTTAAACTAAAGCCTTTGCTTTTTTTTAGGCACCTTTTAATTACTTTTTAAGTACTTACTTTTCAAGTATACACTTTTTTAACTACTCACTTTTTAAGTACTTACTTTTCAAGTATGCACTTTTATTTTTTTATTAAGTACTTTTTTACGTACTTATTTTTTTAAGTACGCACCTTTTTAATCACTTAATTTGTATACTTAATAATCTTTAATGGCACGTATAAGTCAATATTTAACTGTACTATTATTTTAAATGGCAAGTTTTACTTGAGTTACCTTTACAACGCAAGTTCTACATTCTTCTACAAATAAATTTGGCGAATTAAACTTCAAGGAAATTCCATATTTTAAGGATAACTAAGCAAGACATTGACCTCACCATATGAACCATTCTGCTTCATAGTACCTGTAACAGTGTATGTACAGAACCGTTAAATGTAAAGTTTTTTTTATAATTTAGTTTATGACTTCTGAATTTTTTTTTCGTTTTCAAACAAATATTAAATAAACTTATGTATAACTTATTTTATTTTCATTTGTGTTAATTGTTTATAGTATTCAATAACTAGGTTTTGTTGTTCCTAGATAGATATATAAAAAAAAAGAAAGACAACATGGCGCTCGAGAATTTATTATTTTTTTCATAATTTTTTGATAACATTTTTGGAATTAAGTGAAAATGATCAAGCAGAAAAGAAGCAACTAGCATTTCAGGTTGGTTAATTAAACTCTAAATTAGAACCCACCCTTATATTCATCTACCGATGAGCCGACGGCAGTAGCGATTATTAAAATGTAATTTTTTATATTAATTAAATTATTTGATCAATTACGAATGGTATATTATGTAACGAACCGCAAGTCATTACTTCAAAATTTTTTTAATTAATTAATTATTTAACAATCAGCCCTCGTTAAAGAAATGATGTAAGATTTCTTAGTATTCAAACACCTGTAAGACATGATGTAATATTTCTTAGTATTCCGTATTACTCAGTACCTAACTTAATATTTCTTATTATTTCGTGTGATTGCACAACAAAAATTAATTTGTTTCCACTCCAACGTAGATTTCATAAAACATCGAAAGTTTTATACGTCAGAGTAATCTCCGCCAATTACAAATAGGATTCCCCCAAACAGAAGCCACCACCGCCTACCGAGAGTCCCGTATAAAAACCGCGCCGCGCACCTTTTAGTTAGTTAGTTAATTCATTAAGCGTAGCCGTAGCCGACCAGACCAGTAGCCGCCGTAGAAGAGTTAGTTAGTTAGTTAGTTAGTTAGTTAATTCATTAACCGGTAGCCGTAGCCGACCAGACCAGTAGCAGCCGTCGAGAATTATTTAGTTGGTTTCACCAGCTCCTGTATTAGTTAGTCCGTTTGACTAACTCCGATTCCAGAAAACCTGCACGTGACGGTTGTTTGAAAGTAAATCGCCGCAGACCTAGTGATAGCCACCGCGAGTTTAGCTCCCTGTATTTGCGAACGCGCACCGCGAACCGTTTGTAAGTCAATAGCTATCCTCGATCTTTGTGATTAACGACACGTAAGTCTGTAGAGTAATTCAGAACACAAACATAAACACACACACACACACAAAAAACCCAGAGAGCGACGGGCTAGGTCCCGGAGCAGTCGGGAGTAAAAACACACGCACCAAAAACACCCAGACAGCCACGGGCAAAGCAACGAGGTAGTCGGGAGTCTACACGCTAACCCACACCGAAACCCCAGAGAGCGACGGGTTAGGTCCCGGAGCAGTCGGGAGTAAAAACACACGCACCAAAAACACCCAGACAGCCACGGGCAAAGCAACGAGGTAGTCGGGAGTCTACACACGCTAACCCACACCGAAACCCCCAGAGAGCGACGGGTTAGGTCCCGGAGCAGTCGGGAGTAAAAACACACGCACCAAAAACACCCAGACAGCCACGGGCAAAGCAACGAGGTAGTCGAGTCTACACAGCTAACCCACACCGATACCCCAGAGCGACGGCTTGGTCCCGGAGCAGTCGGGAGTAAAACACACACCAAAAACACCCAGACAGCCACGGGCAAAGCAACGAAGTAGTCGGGAGATCACACCCACCACGCTAACATATACGACGACGAGAGCTAAGTAGGACTGTATAGACCTGCAGCTTTTATCATCTACTCTCACTTACATTCTAAACACCTGAATTCACCAGCTCGCTGGCAAAGACCGAAGTGCCTGTAATCACAAACGAATTAAACGTAAAGTATCCGTCAAAGACCTGTAGTAGAAGGAAACCGTACATCGATGACCACGCGTTTAGTAAACGAATTTCAAGAAAGCAATCAATTAATTGTTTTCCACCAGCTTATTCCGCAAGTATAAAAACCGCCTTTAATAAATACGTGTTTGGTACGTATACAAGTAGGTAACGTTCGTTGGTATCTACGTGAGATTTCCTTCGTTTGCATAAAGGAAATCACCACCATAAAATTACATCCCAGAAGATAACGCGCATATATATTAATTATACAACCAAACGTGTATAATCCGCCTAGTCTAAATTTAATGCAAAAGTAAACCTCTGAAGAAGTCATATTTTCGAACATAATACATCGCGAAAGTAAATTGCTTCACGAAGCATACGCGCCTGTCCCTCTTCCAGAAAGTACTGAAGGTAAAGGGAAGCAAGCATTAGACCGGTACAACCGTCATGCGTACCACCGTGAACTCGGGATATCGATTTTCACTAGTGACCTAGATTCGCGCAACCCTCGTTTTGAATAACCAGTAGTTTGTTTATAAATTCTTTTCTTTTATAGACAGGGCCGTATCCAGCTTAAATAATTAATTAAACACAACGCTATTAATCATTTAAATATTACGGTCATCATTGAGTGTAACTAGGGAGTATTAAAATCTATTTGCAGAAACGATTGCGACAGCAATAAACCGTTGTATCGAGCGAGTGGAAGGAAGGAAGGAGGACATCCAAATTCGCCGTCCAAACTGAGTGGACGCCCCCGACGCCGCTGTCTCAATCAGAACGTCAAGTTGTTTTCTTATTGTTACGTTTATGTTAGTTGATTTAGCTTAAGTGTGAATATATTAGATTTGTAAATAATAGGATAATATATTTTTAAACCGTTTTATTTTAATTATTTTATGTAGACAGTGTAGAGCTAAAGATTAAATATACCGACGAACCCATCCCCCTCTTTAGTTTATAATTTAAAGACCGATTGCAGTTTAGCCGCGGCAAATATGAAAATTGTAAGAAAGTACCTTACAATTACATCATCGTTTTTTTATTTAATGTTATAAGTTGGCCCAGTTTTAGTGTTTATACACTTGGAGCCGCTATTAATGTTACAATTTGACGCCTTTTAATAATTGTTGTTATACTTTGGCTTAAGTTAAGGTTATATGGTTTCACACAGTATGGGGTAGATTTTGGGCCACGCCGACGGTATAATTTTACCAGAATCATTGAGACATGAATTTGATGCACAGTAACGGATAAAGAGGTTGGCATTGTCAGTATAATCAGCTACTACAGCTCCGTCACGAGACATCATGGGAAGAAGGTTTTTACTGATGGCTTTTTGGCCTTGGTGATGATTCCTTTGCAACTATTCCTTGCGGCAATATAGTCGGCGTAATTATGACAGATTTATTGATTTCCATTTGGTACAGAGTTTATGCTTTTGCGATAATGCATTAGTACAAGCCCTATTAAACCAGGGTTGGGAACGGGCATGACCTACACGATTATGTTTTGTGGGAATGTACTCGTATAACTCCATAGCCATCAAGATAACTTCAGTTACAGGAAGAGAAATGTTAGAAGAGGAAGACCGTTTAAAGCAATACTCACCGCAGGGGAAGGTTGCAAAAAGTCTCTCAAGTTCGCTCCATTTAGCTGATTTAAAGCACCACGTAGTTCTATCTGTTTTTCGTATAACAGTGGGATTTGGTACTGAGGATGTTATTCCGATAGACAGTGGTCTGGTTGACCAAGTGAGGAATGGACTCTTGTGTTATAGATCAGTGGGTTAGATGTAAGAAATATGTCCAGGAGATGTGGAACATGGTTAGAGTTGTCAGTATGGTTGGTGGGCACGCAAGTCATTTGTGTGAGATCACAGGATACAGAAAAGGGTCCTGCACCACAACCCACGAGGTTAGTGGTAGATGGAAATTGAAACCAATTCGAGTTGTGGACATTAATATGCAAACCCGTTCATTTTTAAAACCCCTAAAACATGTGTAACACGATAACGCTGTAAATATATTTGCCTTATTTGTGAACTCAGCATTTATTTCAAATCAAACGTAAGTTTTCTGTCTCTCTTTAATCGTTTGATCTTAATAATGTGTTGTAGCAGACATATTTCAGTTAATATGGTAATTTTTTTTATGATTGTGGACCTGAACAGGCTAAATTAGGCCTATCGTGCTAAAGCACTCAGGAACACTTAGGAGGATGGATAGAGGGATAATGAATACCACAAATTCTCTCATCGGCCTACAAGAGGGTCACTTGGGAGCTTGGCTATTGAACATTAATGCGCTTACGTCAGAAATACACACATACACACAGACTCACGTACTCAAGCACACACACGCGCATAAACGCCCGATGAACACACACATACACGCCGCATTAACACTATAACTGCCGCGGCGGTCAATTTGACCGCATTCCTTCTTTAAAATGTTGCTTGGATACAGTTTTGAGGTGTTATGACTCTTTCTAGATTTTCATGTACCTTTAGAATATAAAAAAATATATAAAGAAAATGAAGCCGTTTTAGGGTTTATTTGTAGTACTTGTATAACTGCCGGAACCGTAATTTTGACCGTTCATATACTCATAATCAGTTTCGAGGTTGTGTAACAAAAATAATTATAAGGTTGAGATAAAACAATGTATTTTACTATTATTGTGGTAATTTATAGGAGTTTACTGCAAGTCAGAACTTGATTAGTCGTGTCCAAAATTATGAACAATCTTCGCTATTTTTACTTACGCGCCCGAGATATGAAAAATGCAAGTTATAACTTGTTTCTGTAGAGACCTATATATTCAAGTACTTTGATATTTCAAATTAGTTGCAAGTGAACGTTCTTGTGAGATACTTCTGTACTTATTATTAAAGGAGTAAAAAAAGTGGTCGTCTCACATTTTTACACAACAACAGGCTTTAGATTATCTTTCGGAGTTGGAAAAGCAAATAACCACTCCGAAGATGATGAAAGTGATGAAGCCGTTACTGTTGATGACAGAGGTAGTGAACAAAGTGAATAATCTGATATCGGCGTAAATAATGTCCCTTCTGATCCTTGTACATCCAATGAAATTAGTGATGACATTGAACACCATCCAAAGCGAAATAATTACATGTATTTAGCTGTGGGGAGTAGACAATCATCCAAATCTAATGATATATGGGAAGTTGTGGAATCAAGTGATCCTTATGTTGGCCCTATAGTTCAAAGAAATGTTATGTGAAATACACATTGACCAATTCCTTATGCAAAAAGAAATGTGTTTGCTAACTCTGTGCTAAGCGCATTTCGATTGTTTATAGATAACACAACGTTAAAACACATTCAGAAATGTACTGAAATTGAAGCTAAACGACAACTAGGAGATGATGCAAACTGGTCATGTCTCTTCAAGAAATTGACGCTTGCAACGTTGCTTGCTCATGGTGCTTACGGCGCAAGGGTATTACAGCTTGACAATTTATGGTCTGTTACTTGGGGACCGCATTGTTTTCGTGAGACCATGTCACGGAATCGATTTCGTGAAATCAATTAATGAAACATTTCCTAAAAATGGGTAGAAATGTTACTACCAATAACTTTTTCACCAGCCAAAAGTTAACAACAGTACTGGCAAAAATGAACACAACAATAGTAGGAACAATGAACCGAGTAAGAAGGGAATTACCAATTTGTATCAAAAATAAAGGGTAGAGTTATGTTCTACCACAGTAATGAAAAGTGATAAAAACACTTTCTCAATTTATCAGAGTAAAGTTAAGTACGCTACATTCAACTGTGGCTATAGATGATGGCAAAAAGAAGAAACCTGAGACAGTATTGTATTACAATGGAACAAAGTTTGGGGTAGATGTGTTGAACCAAATGGCTAGAAAATATTCTATGAAAGCTGGTTCACGTAGATGGCCAGTTCATGTGTTTTACAATGTTTTAGATCGTTGCCACAATCAATGCTTGAATAGTGTATAAGGAAGTCGTAGGCTGTAAAATAAAAAGAAGAGACTATTTCCACTCAAGCTGAGGAAGTAAGAAAAGAGTATTTCGATTGGAAACGAAATTCTGGTGCAACTACCAGCACATCTGATACAAAGAAACCTAAAAAAACGTCATCAGTGCCAAATTAAAAAATGTAACAAAAATAAAACTGCTCACGTTTGTTCAATGTGTAACAAATATGTTTGTGGAAAATGTGGAAGTGTAACAAAGACCGTTATTTGTTTGAACTATACAGCGTAATACAGCATGTAAAACTGTACCGAATTCTAAATGTATTAGAGTCAGACTAAATATCTATTAACTCAAAATAAAACAATTAAAATTTGAACAGCATGTCAATTTGGATAAAATGGTAATCGTCTACCCTTAACCTTTTACCTCATTGAATTTTGGCCAGTAACGAAACTATCTTAAGCTAAATAGTATCCTAAAAATTTCTACAGACCTGAATTACTTCCGTACGCAAATCTTACATAAAGAAATTAAGGTAAGATTTTATTTACCTCCATGCATAAAATATTAATAGTATCATAAACACCTTAAATAGCTTCTAAATAGACAAAGGAAACTGTCCATGAACGTTAACAAAATGACATAATAGATTCAACAATAATTACTTCCAACAGGTTACTCCGTTAACATACATTGCGTAAAATATTCTACATAAAACATAACCAAATTTTATTCTCCTAGGTCGCAAGACCAACAAACAGAATATAGATTGAGTTACCTAAGTCACACAGGCAACTAGGAGATGATCCTTGCTCCACGAAAGCGTCGCGTAAGGCTCGAGTGGGCCCACGGTCTTCGGCGTTACTCCTTGATGACGGCAATACCGACTCGCAGTAGATCGCTACCGCGTATTCAACTTGATTTTAAATTAATTTAAAAAATTCTCCAGAATTGACACCAACAATGTGTCGTAACTTAATGAAGCAGTAGTAACTAGATTAGATCACTTTAATAATTTCTTTTAACTCAAAAATGTTAAGGTTCGACTAAGAAAACACTCAGAAAATTGTTTTACACAACTTAAATTAGTAAGTTTAATTACAAACAAAACAATCTTAATCAGTTGGTGTGTTTGGGTGTTCGTTCACTACGTACACTTAACTTTTTGGAAAGGGGTTCTCTAATTATATCTCGTTAATCACGAAACTCAATAGTCCTCGGGTTCGCACTACAAAAAAAAACACGAACCCAAATTTCTATCATAAATGCACTCGAAGATGCCGTTGTTCTCCAATAAATTGAATTAATAAACGAGCCCGGTTGAAATGTTACTTCACAAAATATCCCAAACTTGGTTTTACTCGACTAATCTTGCATGTCTTCAACACTACTTAAAGAAATTTCACTAGGGGCTCGCACAATTATGAAACCCTAAATTCCGCTAGTTCGAACGACTTTCCACACACACGACTCCACGCGTCAAAAGCTTAGGGAAGAGTCCTTTTCCTTTCAAACTCACTTTTTCGCCATATTAAAAAAACGTTCCCCTCCATACAAATTCAATTAAACAAACCAATCAACCATTTGAACTTTAAAATTTCCACCCCCCTAAATATACTATGGTAGCTCGACTGAAGGCGAAGGAACTGCTACATCTGCATTTCCCTCCGACACGACACAGATATGTCATTGCAAAAGTACAACCAATCGCCCGCCCACAGTACTTATATGGATGAAAACCATCCTTCCGATTCTCAAATTGGTCCTCTGCACGGTTGCGACAGTACGGCACCAACGCGATAACAACACTTCTTTGTAATGAAACTATGTAACAAAATCAAACGAATTTATCTTAATAAAATCCCAAATATAATTCGGGCATTAACCTGAAAATTGTATTCAAAACCCCAAAAACTACACTGAAATGAAATTACGTAACTACACCCAAAAAAATACGTAACTCCTATCTACAATGAGTAAAGATAATGCACAATTGCACATTCCTAAGATTCCTTTACATACAGCGCGACCTATTCAAGCAAAGTATTCATTATCTACAGTAAGCTCTTAAACTAAAATTGAAATAAAGGAAAAGAAAGGATTCGGAATTTAACTAAATAGATAAGGACCAAACCAATACGTATACAGGGTGTTCAAAATACACTGAATAATATATATATATATATATATATATATATATATATATATATATATATATATATATATATATATGCGTGTGTGTGTGTGCGTGCGTGTGTGTGTATGTATATAATTAATGGAGAATTATTTTTAGCTCGATTAATGGTTATTAACCTTTCAGTCGGGTGACATGTGCACCTAGTGCTGTCAGTAGTTACGAGGAGACGAAGACTCCTCTCGGTTGCATTACCGATTTCGCAAAACGACATTGTTCCACCTGGAGCAAGGTAATGCTCCCTACATATACAAAAAGCGCTATTTTAGCCTTGCACACGGAGACAGTTTAGGAAACTGTTATTAATGAGGTATCTGGATAACGTTTCCTACGAAATCGTTTCTTTTCTTTCTAATATTTGTTTTTCTACTATAATAGATAGAGCTAAACTAAAATCTTCTACTGCTGAGACCATACAACTTAATATGAAGCAGTTAGGGTCTATTAAAGTTAATCCCCAAAGGACACTACCCAAAGCAGTTCGCCATTAGCTAATGTCCAAGAATTACGATCAACGAAGCTACTTCCATCGAAGAACATGGTGCAATAAAAAACCACTTAATTTTTTTACATCGTACTGTCCTCAATTCGATCTACTATGTAGTAACATTAACTTGTTCAAAATACGCGTAGATCCACGCATAATAGTTTTTGTTCCTTTTCCCGACGTATTAGAAGTGTGTACTAAAATTACTGGCATAATTCCAGTCGAGGTTGAGCTATTGATTCTTGCAACTTTCAACAAAAAGCCTGGCTTGCACAATCATAACTGTAGTTCTGAACACGAACAGAAAGTTCAGACAAGAAACCACCAAAGTAATCTCAAAATGCTTTTAATTCCTGCACCATAGAAAAAGAATTTTTTGTCTCATTGGCAATCTATTATTATGGCCTTTTGTTAAAAGCAACAAAACTTGTTCAAAATATATTTCTGCCTTTATTGCAGTTTCATTTGGCATCCAGTTTGGTATGCTCTTGAGCAAGCCCCATTTTGAGCTGAGTGTTTCCAATTTTGCACCACAGAGCTAGAGAAATATACTACACAAAATCTGTTATAACTTACACATAAAAGGAGATTCGAAAGTGTTTTCTTGCTTAGATTCTAACCTGATGAGCTACCGTTAAAATAATATGGATTTTGCAACTACAACTAAATATTTAAAATAATACCTTGTTTTTAAAATCAGCTCACATTATTGCGGTAATTTAGCAGTGAATTTCATAAAAAAAATTCGCATGTGTGGGCAGACAAACGTATTTTCTTACATATTAATTGGAACACGTCAGCCTAAATAGTTTAGGCACCTTTAAAGATAATCAATCACTTATCTGAAACCTTCGTAGACGATTTAAACCCCTGAAATATTGATTCTGCAAATAAACCTAGTACAAATTTAACCTCTAGCAAGAACTTATAACCAAATATAGACTTTGAAGATCGTCAAAAGATTAAATTAGTTACACAAATAGTATATACAGAAATACACACAAAACTTTAGTTTGACAGTTATCGTATAAAAAAAACAAAAGGAAATTGAAGTGCACCTGCAAACATCCTTAAGTTTAACAAATGTGCGAAACGCAACTTAGGTTAAGGTTCATTATTACTGATTTTGAATGTATCCTAAGAATAAATTTTAACACTTGCAAACCGCAAAATTATAACCGGTAAATAAACGTTCTCAACTAAAACACTTCCACTACATTATTTCAAACGTGTTTGAACTAAGACATTTCTTTAAGCTACTTCATTCAAATATTTCCAATTATATTAATACACTCATAGTATTTCAATTAAATACAGCAACTTAGAAGTGTTTCGAACAAGTAATTAACAAAACAAGAAGATATAGGTTAGAAATTTGTCATCTTCGAGAGGTTAGTAGCAATACCCGTAACCATTTTGCTTGAAATATAAATTAGAAAATGGATGCACACAAAAAGGATGAAGATAACGTAAAAATTTAGAAACAAAACCGCACTTTATAGCATACCTTCAACTATAATACCAAAAATAATATAGGGTTCTTAATGTATGAAAGCAACAATTAGTTAATCAAACCGTTTTGATGAATTATTGGCAAAAATGTGCCCCATAAAATAAAAAATCGTCGGAAAAACGTTTGCTTTAAACAACGAATAAACCAAGAATGAAATTATCAATTTTATTAAATACATAAATAAAAAGTTTACCTCGAGTAGTATCTGAACCTACGACCTGTACTTTGCTACAGTACCGCGCTAACCAACTGTGCTATCGAGATTCAAGCCCCAATCGATCTAATTTTATCTTTATTATAACAAGAATGAAATTAGTTCCCTTCCAACCGTTCATGGTGGTAACTTGTAACACCCTCACTGAGTGTACAATTGTTTTAAATTTTTTGCCTTTTTTTGGATTTTGTGATCTACAGGGGGGCTTTCTTTTATCACCACAGTGGTGTAGGTTGAGTTGCCCGCTAACACATAAAGAATTCACACAGTAAATGTAATCAAATATGTTGAAATAAAAAAAAAATAATAAATGAAATTACAAGGGTATTATAATCAACTAACAAAATAAAAATAATTCTGGTATCCAATTTTGAAAGTCACTATTCTGCTTTGGTAGGCCCCGATCGTGCTAGGCCTGGTTGGGTTGCTAGTACAGATTCGTATGTATACACCTGGTGTTCCTACGATATTTACGTTGGTTTTAAGTAAAATAATTCATAAAACTGATGAGTGGTACGTTAATTGTGAGTATGAACATAAATGGACAGCGGGTATTTGTGTCACGTTTCTCGGAGGAATAGGTACAATTTGTAAAGCAGTCAAGATGGTTAGCATTTTGGCAATTATGAGCTAATAAATTATGGTGTAATTAAAATCTGAGTGGTTGAAGCGTGTAGGTATCTATGAGTTGGTGATTATTTGAATATAAATTGTCTGGGTTAAGAGAAACATATGGCACTGTAAAATAGTTGGTATCATGCCCTTGTCCTATATAATAGCTTCAGGAATGTTTATATGCAAACAGATGATTTTTGGTTATGAAACTATGTGTTATTTTCAAACAAATTTATATAATGTTAATGAATTTGTATTAAAGTAGGTGGGACGGTGTCATCGAGTATAGGCTAAAAAGACTTTATCATATAAAATGGAACACATATAATTGAAAGCGCAGTTTCGAAATTAAATCGTGTAATCTAATTACACTTTAACCTGAGATGAACTAAAATGAAGTGGTTTAATGTATGGCTAATGAATTTAAATGGAGGGAGGGCGTCATTAATTATGTTTACCACTTAATAATCGGAGTAGGCAGTGATTGAATCAAAGTGTGGTATACAAAAATTGCATGACAACTCGGTGGATTCTAATTTGGTAAATACTAAGTATTTGGAAGTCGGTTAGGCGTTCAGATGGTGACTGGAAGCGAGTGGATATAAATGGGTAAGTTATAGGTTTATAAGGTGTTGGTGGTGGTTTAGTGGATTAGTCAGTGGTCATGTGTTTTC
>JARFJB010002353.1:2147500-2240000 GCA_036346205.1 Vesta saturnalis | reverse complement strand
TGTCATAATTTGACAATATCACCATAGCTTTCAGAATGAAAACAACGTTAGCTTTACATCAATTTATTCACTACTAAAGGTGGTCGAACAATCGCCATTCGCTTTTAAACAATGACCCTGCCGTTCATAAAGGTTACGTCTCACATTGAACTGGGGTGTGCATTAATTACACGTACTATGCTAGCTAACATGAGACCTAATCTATGACCGGCTGGGTTATTCTTTAACAGCGGTGGCAACTTGTTCAGACACCTTTTGTCGTGAATTAATTGCTGTAAAGCTAACGTTGTTTTATTGTCAAAGCTATGGTATTTCAGGTGATATAAACTTCTCATTCGCTTCAGAATTTTTTAGCTTCAGAATGCATTTTGAACTTTGGAGATCGATGCCAATGGAGCGATTTTATCGGCACATTTCGATTTTACCATTGAAAATCCTATGCTGCTATAGGCAACATTATATATATATATATATATATATATATATATATATATATATATATATATATATATATATATATATATATATATATATATATACAACACACACACACACACACATGTGAGAAATTTTTTTGTTAATGACTTTAGGTGAAATTTGACTTTGGCGTCAGTCAATTGGTGCTTGGAATTTGATCCAAAATTACACAGAAAATTTCAACCTGTTGCTCCTGGGTATGTCAAATCTAACAAAATAAATGGCCAAAAAATGCGTTTTTTGGAGGAATTTTGAAAAACTTTATTTGAAAATGTTTCTCTTGTAATTCTAAGTATGTATACCAATTTTTAGACACCTAGGTTAAATTTGATTTCTTCGCAATTTTTGACCAATAGCAGCTTCTTGTCAAAATAAGAGGAAAAAAATGGATGCTAGTTCATTTGTTAATGAAATACTTAACTGATGGTAATAAATTCATTTAAATGTATCGATCTAATTATCCAACTAAAATAATCGTGTGCAGTCACACTGCAGCCACTAGTGATCACCGTTTAGGTGTAAATTTTTAAATTTCGCGCTTGTTTGGTTTACTTCTTCTTGATGTAAACACGTTGCCAACCTTAGCAAATATTATTTTGTGTTGAGTTATGTAAATTAGGTTATATGTGCCCTTGTTTGGCAGTGTGCTCTAATAAAACAAACTAGGTGTTATTACTCGTCCATTTTTACTGAAAACACGAAATGCAAATTTACTTGTAAACTATGCCCAAAAGCGCGTGCGCAAAGTAAACCACCATAAACCACGGACCACTAATTTTCGAACAGGTTGGAAATTTCACACTGGTCGCCAGCGTTTGATGGTGGTGGGTGGCTGGCAGTGGCTTCACGCCATTGATTTACGTACGTTTAAATTTTAGTTGATGGCGGTGGATGTTTGACGGTGTTAAGTCTGATTGCAGTTTTAAATGCCCACGTCAGCGGACCTATATATAAATTATCAAGCGAGTGGTTTTCGCTCCTATGTATTATTAACAATACACTGAATTATAATTTTTATAATTTTCATCACTTTGTTACTAAATTAGTAATTATGTTTGATTCATTAAGTACCCCATACTTGGTTAGCTTATTTAAAATGGATATAAATGAAAGTGTTTTTTATTTAATTTAAGTTTCTATGTGCATAGTACTACTGCAAAACAATTACTTAGTAATGTGTTTTCATTTTTTTTACCTTTCATTTGTAATTTTGCATAATTTTAACGTTTGTATACTCCGTATAAGGTGTTCTATTTTTAGGGCGTTTTTAAAATATTTGCGCTAAGTACATATGCAGTGAAATGTAATTTCTAATTGCATCTTTAATTTTTTTCTAAGTATGAGAATAATACCGCTCGCTTCATGGTTTGAAAAATTAAAATCTACGACATTTTTTTCAGTTGAATTAATATACCGCTCGCTTCATGGTTTGAAAAATTAAAATCTACGACATTTTTTCAGTTGAATTAATATACCGCTCGCTTCATGGTTTGAAAAATTAAAATCTACGACATTTTTTCAGTTGAATTAATATACCGCTCTTCATGGTTTGAAAAATTAAAATCTACGACATTTTTTTCAGTTGAATTAATATACCGCTCGCTTCATGGTTTGAAAAATTAAAATCTACGACATTTTTTTCAGTTGAATTAATATACATACACAATTCAATAAAGCATCTTTATTTAGTTTGAAAATTGTCATGTATATCATAAAATTCCGTAAAACACATTTATTACACATACTTCAAACGCACAGGTTATATAAATATATACATTAACACCTTCATTTTACTTATTAGGGTATTAAGTCTTCTATTTGCCACTTTATTGAAGACAACTTAAAAAGGATGCAGACATTAAAAAATCCTTAGGATAATCGTGCATTTTTCAATTTCCGTTGTACTTCATACAATTCCAAGTCCCACTTTAAAATTTGTATTTTTCGTATTAAGTCTCTATTTGCCGCCTTCTTGAAGACACCTTAAAAATGGACGTTTGTATTGTTTTTTTCATTATGACGCTGTTCTTTCTGTGAACTTCTTAACCTCAGTGAGACCTACATCTCCCTAAATACTCGCTTTATATACACATAGTTCTTGTCTAGCACAGGTACCAACCACACATATGTAGTTACTCCTTATAGTGGTACAACGAACGTGATGATGCTCTCACAATCATTTTTAGCTAATGTCTCAATGATGCTTACCTTTCACACATTTGAAGCTGGTATTTGAGATTTCAACCGCACACGGCTAGCTTGAGAAACTTCTAGCAAAGACATGCACTGTCCATTTTTCGTTATGATACCTTTTAACGAGGACACGCACTGTACTTAGTCACGATAACAACCACTTCTACTTATTTTTTTAGTCACTTTTTACTATCTAGTGACTTTTATGGTTACGCGATATTTTTAACACTTATCGCCATATTTTTTAGCAACGATCATTCTTAGTTAAGACGCGAACCGCACAACCAACGAGGACATGAACCGGATATTTTTACCTATAATACCACTTAGGCTCGATACCAACCATTTCTACTCATATTTTTTCTAACCACCTTTTTTCACAATCTAGTAACTTCCCTAGTTACAAGCTATTTTTAACACGCATCACCTCCCGTTTTCACAACCACCCATGACATGAACTGACCATTTCTTTACCTATGATACCTTTTCACCCCAACACCTGCACTCACCCACCAGTTATCCACGATACCAAACATTATTCTTCCACCTACCTACCTCCTTTCCGACCATTTTCACAATCAACTATTGTGACTTTTTCAAATCTAGTTACTTTTCTAGTGACAAAGTGAATTAGAATCGGCCTCACTATACTACTACTCCTTTGGAACCTTTCTCGTTTGGCAACCGGCAATGTAGGTTGCCCAACAGTAATCCATTGAGTTTCTGTGCTAGGATTATTGAAGTAAATCCACTTTTCATAGCAAGCAACGATCTGTTTAAAGAAACGTCCATATCAAGGATTGAAAAGCAGTTGGTCACAAACCTGAACTCGCCTTTCTTCCATTGCTGGCGTTAAGTCGTGAGGAACTCCCCTGCAGCGTCTATTGGCTTTTCCAAGTTGATGCGAATGACGCTTTACGGTTTCTTTGGAATACCCAGGTTCTGCTGACAACTTACGGGTACTGGCAAAGGATTTGCTTGAGCAACATCTCGAAGTTCAGCGTTACTTAACAATTTGGGCCAGCCAGAACCTTGTTTCCTCTTGAGACTTGTATTTCCGCTAGTAAATTTTCGAAACCAGCTCTGCACTGTACGAATGTTGACTATTCCTTCCCCTTCAACTTCGCACATTTTTTAAGTGCGGAAGTTGCAGAAACATTTTGTTTCCAGTAATGACGTAACAGTATCAAAATTTCGTATGTTTCGTCAGCTAGTTTGAAGTTTATTGCTAGTTAGAAACAAAAGAATATCAAAAGAGAATTTGACGGCGACATTCTCCTGCTTGACTAGCTTTTAATAGTGTCTAGCATTAACATATAAAATGTTTTCTAGATAGGAGCAGAAGGGATCAATAAGAAACTCTAAAGAAACGATATTTTTTATGGGCCACCCTAATAAATAACTAGATCCAAACCGTAATCCAAAGTATAAAAAAAGCAAATAAATAGATAAAATAAACAAATAACTAGCTCTAATTTGTAATCGAAATTCTAATATAAAGTAACCAAATAATCCTTCTTTTCTCAAATTAATAGGTACTGCATAGATTTTTATCGGTTTGAATATTACTAATAAACAAAAACAATAATAATCTGATCAGTATAATTTTGTAACGTGTGAAATGCCTCTTCAAATAAAAGGGTAGTAAATAATATTTAGGATTGCTATGGAATTGAACTTCTACGAAAGATACGGTTCCTTTAAAATCCATGCCATGAAATCGTACTGACACAAATATAAAATACAAAAGATGTAAATATGCATGGCACATCCGTATATAAGTGATAAGCTTTTGAACATTTTTCCTTGCTCTCAAATTTGAAGGTGTATTTTTGGTACTATATGTGATTTTAAGTTTAATTATAACATTGTGTTGTATATTGTCGTGTACTATATTTTTTCCATTGACTGCAAATCGAAAATTTAAGCTAACTTTTACCTTTGTTACTATGTTTCATCTTAATTATAATTAATTAATCCTAACAGAAGGCAATTAAAGGCGGGAGAGCTAACAGAGCCATTATCCTTATTTATTGTTACGATTTAATTGAATAAAAGTGAAATTTAGCGGATGGAAACGTTAAGTTTTCACGGTTCGCGACAATAATAAAACCTATTTGGTAAATAAATATTAAATTAAATAACAAAGAACTAACTATAACTCGAAAATCTAAATAAAAAGTAATTGAAGCATTTGCTCGCCAATAAATACCAGCAAGTCCGCTGAGTGGCGGGATAGCCAGGAAACCCGTAGGGAGCAATTTGGTTGAAAAGGGTTGTGATTGAAGGGTATGTAAGTGAAAAAAATGTATATGTATATATGTACATTTAGATACACGTACAGTATGACTATGTTTATACTTCTACTTCTTATTTCCTTACATCTCGGGGCAGTAGACAAAAACTGTCCGGTAGAAGGACGATATCGTTAGTGGGGAATGGTACGTCTTCCGAGGAACGATTTGGCAGTAACCGGTCTGCTCGCTATAGTATTACTCAAGAGAACAATACAATTGCCTCGGATCGCCCGGACTACAAGGGGCGGTCAAGGTCGAAACAAGCAGTCCGCGTTGCTGAAAACTGTACAAGGAATGAATTGCGAATCGGTACGTGGAATCTTAGAAGTATGCATGGCAAAGAATTTGAAATTGAAAATGTAATGTACGAAAGGCGCCTTGATATTCTGTGTGTCTCGGAGACAAAACGCAAAGGAAAGGATGCTGCAGAGATGGAAGGTGGCAGCCTAGCACTATGGTCAGAAGTGGAGATTGAAGTGCATGGCGCAAAAAAAGCTATGGTGATCGTAAGTGAAAGAGTGAAAAGATTTGTTAAACAGTACGAATCTCCCCGGATAATGTGGTGTTTCGAAGAATTTTTCTTATTGCATGCTCTACACCGGTGAATGGAGAAAGAGCTAAGGATTGTGAGAACTTCTGGAACGGAAAAGAGAACGTGTTGAACGTATGTAAGCCAAACGAAAAAGTGATGGTAGTGGGGGATATTAACGGATGGATGGCTGTATAGAGAACATACTGAACGCGTTCTAGGAGAGTTCGGAGAGTCAATGAGAATGGTGAACGTTTGGTGAATATCTGTGTGGAGAGAAGCCTGTATGTATCTAATACGTGATCTAAACATAAAAATCTGCATATATAAACATGGAAAAAAAGTGAATCGAAACCTGGTGAAATACACAAAAGTAGTGCGAGGATCGGAATGTGGACCGGACCACTTTTTGGTTGTATCAAGGGTATATATAGGGCAAAAGTGGACATAGGAAAGAAAACTCCCAGAATTAGGGTAGACACACTAGTGGATAACAAATAAATAACAGACACTGACACAAAAATGCGTCCATGGGAATGACCGCTGCAAAAAATGAGACTGAGAAAAAGCGATTGTATGAGGTGTGCAGATTCAGAGACAAAGAAGCGAAGGAGGCAGTGAGAATAAGTAAAGAGGAAGCGATGGCTGTGGTAGGCGAGAAAATGCAGATTGATTTTGTGCAAAACAAAAAGCTCGTCTGGAAATGGGTCAAAAATACAAAACGTGGCCCAAAACAGAAGGCTATGATCATGAACAACGAAATACAATATACGATTGTAAAGTGAGGAAATGCTGGCAAGAATATTTCGGAAAGCTCTACAGTAGTGAAAAAAGTACGACTGAATGGTTAAATAAGGAGAATGTAGAAGGAATAGGGAATGAAATTGAGAAGGATATTGGGAAAATTGAGCTGGAGAAAACGGTAGAAAGGTTGAAAAACGTCACGGGAGCAGGCGTAGATTAAATCACTGGTGAAATGCTAAAGTATGGAGGTGCAAAGCTTATACGAAGATTGTGTGGATTGTTCTTTATTATGCCTTATGCGTGGAAACGTGGCGAGGGATTGGAAGAGCGCGATCACTGTACCACGGTATAGGGGTAAGGGGAACAAGAGTGATTGCAAGAACTACCGAGGGGTAGTTTGCTCAGCGTGGCTGGTAAAGTATTTGGAAGAATACTGATTGATTAGAGTACGAGATACTACACAAACCAAGAGTTGGGATGTGCAAAAATGAAGCTCTACTGTGCGTTTGTAGATCTGTAGAAAGCATACGATACAGTAAATAGGGAGAAGCTGTGGGAAATATTAAATGAATATGGCGTAAATAATGGTCTAATTAACGGAACAAGGGTAGTATACTTCGGTAGCCGGGCATGTGTTAGGGTGAGAGGAGATGTGAGTGAATACTTTAATATTGAGAAAGGAATGCGACAATGCTATGTGATGTCACCGTGGTTGTTTATTGCATACATTGATAAATGTGTTACACAGTAACGTACCGATACAAATAGTTTAAGAGTTGGTGACGTAAATGTACGACTTCTGTTGCAATCAGATGACACAATCTTATTGAGTGACAGCGCGGATGTGCTACAAACCCCTCTGAGGAAGTTTGATCCGGTCTGTGAGAGCATGCACCCAAAAGGTAAATGTGAACAAAGCTAAGATCGTGGTGTTCAATCGGCAAGGTGCAAAGGAGAGTAGAGTACTTACTCTACAGGATGAAATTGTGGAGCAAGTGGACGAACTGGTATATCTAAGTAGAATTTTTACTGCACATGGTACAATGGAGGGCAAGATTGGACGATGGGTCAATGCTGGAAGCCTAGCTGCGAAACAAGCGATCTGTAATGTTTGCCCCGTTAGTACTGTCTGGAAGTGAGACATGGGTATGTCAAAAAAAAACACGAAAGAAAAATAAATGCCGTGGTTATGCGATTCCTGAGCAGCGCATGTGGTAAAACGAGAAAGGACAAGATAAAGAATGAGTGCATAATGACGGAGTTCGGTGAGGAAAAGACGATGATGGATAGATATGAAAGTAGTACATTACGATGGTTTGGTCACATTGAGAGAATGAACAACGCAAGATTAACGAAGCAAATATATGTGGGTGAGGTTAGAGTGATTGCCGTGCCTGGTAGGCCACGTAAAACTTGGATGAATGTAGTAGAATGTATAATAAAGGAAAGAAATATAAGGACTTTTAAAAATAAAAGGGCATGTCAGAGACAATGTATGAATCTTGCGGAGACAGGAAAGCAGGGAGATAGATTTGATTATATATATATATATATATATATATATATATATATATATATATATATATATATATATATATATATATATATATATATATATATATATTATATATAAATTGGTTTAGTGAACTACAGAAGTTCAATTTAATAATCATTAATTGTATTTTATTTAAAATTTACTTTTAAAATACATACAGTAAAGGATTAACTCGAGTGGGACTTGAACCCACGACCTCCACTTTGCTAGAGTGAGGCTCTTCCATCTGAGCTATCGAGGAGGCAAGTCACAATCGATTCAAGCTTGAACTGTATGTACTTCCCTAGTTACGACGTATTATAATTTTTTATACACAGAGTGAAACATACAGTCAACTTTTTGTGAATATCATGTGAGCCCGCAATTCGCTAAGGTTTCGCACATGACAACACGTGACTGATTGTAAATTTTTATTAGCTGTATGCAACAGTAGTAGATAACTATATAAATTGGTTTTGTGAACGTCAGAAGTTCAATTTAATAATCATTAATTGTACTATATTTAAAATTAACTTTTAAAGTACATACAGTAAAAGATTAACTCGAGTGGGACTTGAACCCACGACCTCCACGTGACTGATTGTTAATACAGCAAATAAAAATTAACAATCAGTCACGTGTTGTCATGCGAAACCTTAGCAATTGCGGCTCACATGATATTCACAAAAGTTGACTGTATCCTTCACTCTGTGTATAAAAATTATAATACATCGTAACTAGGGAAGTACACAGTTCAAGCTTGAATCGATTGTGACTTGCCTCGATAGCTCAGATGGAAGAGCCCCACTCTAGCAAAGTGGAGGTCGTGGGTTCAAGTCCCACTGAGTTAATCTTTTACTGTATGTACTTTAAAAGTAAATTTTAAATAAATACAATTAATGATTATTAAATTGAACTTCGTTCACTAAAACCAATTTATATATTATATATATATATATATATATATATATATATATATATATATACAGGTGTCCAGTTTAAGATGAAATGCATGGGGATATTGGAAACCGTTAGAGATACGAAGATGGTTAAATGGAGAAAAAGTTGCGTCATTATATGCCCAAGAAGTAACCATGGTTACATGTCAAAAATCCTTCCATTTACTAGACAGGGTGATAACTGAAAATATGCGTTTTCTAAAATCGCTATATCTTGTTTCTTGCAAGAGATACATCTACGATTTTTGCAGGATGGGGTAACAGGTAGCGAGGATTTCAAAATGATTTTGAAAAAAATCTAGGCCTACTAGATTTTGAGATAATGCACGCAACTTTCGATTTTCTTATGGACGCCATATTGGATTTTTGCATTTTTTAATTCTTCATAAAAAATGCTTTTCAACCATATATCATATGTTTATAATCTGCCAATGAGAAAGTGTCAAATTACACAATTAGATTTATATCAAAGCAACCTTGACATATTATGTATTTTAATTAAATGAAAATTAATCTACAAATTAAACTAACTATTGAGAACAATATTATTGATTATTAACATAAATCATAATAATAAAAGTGACAAAAAACAACAAAAAATAAAATTTAATATTATACTGAATTTTACTATTAATTAATCAAATGCTCGAATAAACCTCCATTCTCCTGCAAACACTATCTGCATCGAGTTATCACTGCATCACAAGAGTTCCTTATCATCTCCGGGGTAATTTTATTAACAGCTTCGATAACTGCATCACGTAATTCGTCCTCATTGTTATACGACTTTGAATAAACTTCGTTTTTAAATAGCCCACACAAAGAAATCAATGGGAGAGATCAGGAGCTCTGGCCATCTTATTGGTCCCTGGTTTCTATCCATCCATTAGGATATTCCATATTTAGGAAATCTGTAATAATATGGGCACTATGTGCAGGAGCCCCATCCTGTTGGAAAATCATATTTCTTACTGTAGCAAGAGGGAGCTCCATTATCCTTTCCGCTATTTGAGTTTGCAACAGGTTTAGATAGGTAGCAGAGGTCAAGTTCTCGTGATAAAAAAAGGGCCAATAATATGGGTACCAACAATACCTAACCAGACATTAAATCCCCACTTCACCTGTTGCCGCGTTTCACGGTATAAATGCGGATTTTGGTCCGACCAATAGTGGGTATTTTTGCTATTAAATAGGCCACAATTTGTGAATCTGCTCTCATCAGACCACAAAATATTCTTGGTAAAGTCTGGATTTTCATTACATCGTTGGATAAACCATTGACTAAATTCCATCCTGCTTACATGATCCCCTTCTCGCAGCCCTTGGACCGGTCTTTCACGATAAGGATGGTATTTATTACGTTTCAATATTACTCCCGCTGTTGATCGGGCAACTCCTACGTTGCTTTCAATTTCACGTAAGGATGAGCGGGCAGCTTGTAATACAAGATTTTCATTGTTTTCGTTACTATTTCTGTTTCTCTTTACCTTAATGAAACTACCATGATTTATTAAATTGTCACGTATGCGGCTAAACATGCTTCTTCCTGGTTGGCGTCTCTCAGGATAATTATGAAAATACATCCCCGCAGCTCTGTCACTATTTCTCCTACAGAGAATGAAACATTCTAACATATCGTATTTTTTACTATTTGAAAACGAGTTCATTTTTGGCTTATAACAGAACGTCAAAATTAAATGACGTTTGTACAAACGTAACTAACTATGGTAATTCAATTGCTTATAAACTTCAAAGGTGTCAGCGCCTACTATTCTCTTGCAATAATTGAATAGATGGTTGATTGGCAAAGGCCCAGTTTGATATAAATTTAATTGTGTAATTTGACACTTTCTCATTGGCAGATTATAAACGTCTGATATATGGTTGAAAAGCATTTTTTATGAAGAATTCAAAAATGCGAGATGATAAGGAACTCTTGTGATGCAGTGCTAACTCGATGCAGATGGTGTTTGCAGGAGAATGAAGGTTTACTCGAGCATTTGATTAATTAATAGTAATATTCAGTATAATATTAAATTTTATTTTTTGTTGTTTTTTGTCACTTTTATTATTATGATTTATGTTAATAATCAATAATATTGTTCTAAATAGTTAGTTTAATTTGTAGATTAATTTTCATTTAATTAAAATACATAATATGTCAAGGTTGCTTTGATATAAATTTAATTGTGTAATTTGACACTTTCTCATTGGCAGATTATAAACATATGATATATGGTTGAAAAGCATTTTTATGAAGAATTCAAAATGCAAAAATCCAATATGGCGTCCATAAGAAAATCGAAAGTTGCGTGCATTATCTCAAAATCTAGTAGGCCTAGATTTTTTCAAAATCATTTTGAAATCCTCGCTACCTGTTACCCCATCCTGCAAAAATCGTGGATGTATCTCTTGCAAGAAACAAGATATAGCGATTTTAGAAAACGCATATTTTCAGTTATCACCCTGTCTAGTAAATGGAAGGATTTTTGACATGTAACCATGGTTACTTCTTGGGCATATAATGACGCAACTTTTCTCCATTTAACCATCTTCGTATCTCTAACGGTTTCCAATATCCCCATGCATTTCATCTTAAACTGGACACTGATATTATATATATATATATATATATATATATATATATATATATATATATATATATATATATATATATATATATATATATCGTCAACTTAAATAATTTTTGTTAAAAATGAAAGTATTAGATAAACTAGAAACTCATGAAAACTGAATATTAGAATAGTGTTTGCTCAACTGAAACGATAGTTATTGCTTTTGAACCAGTAACATTTTTAAAAACCAATAAAACTGTTATAATTTGTAATTTTATTTAGAAAACGCAATACTTTAATGTATAAAACACACAATTACGAGTTTCATATTAAGCAAACAAACATTAATACTATAATTTATGATGATATTGGAAAACGAATTTATATTCAAAGCGCAAAATTAATAATTCACAAATTTAATCTAAAATCGATAAACCTACAAAGGATTTTCATTTTTTAAACATTTTAAAAAGCTACTAATTTTTAAGAAAGCCATATTGACACAACTTGTTTAAAAAATGTAAATCCGATTTGAGTATCCCCTATTTTAATTCCCCTTTGTTAGAAGTCTCTGAAACTGAAGATAAATGTTTTTCATGATATAGCTTCAATTCTGTTGAGTTCATGCTTAGTACTTGAAGAAACAGTGGAGTAAAGCGGAGTGTTGGAACATTTTCATTTCATTCCGTGTATCCTTGAAAAAGCCTTAACTTAAAAGCTGTAAGTCTAGTCACGAACATTGTAGGTCCTTAAACTCGCCCTAGCGTTAGCATTTTCGCTAAGAATAGTACTTATTTTATTTTAGTTTTCAAGTCTAAAAGTTTGCTTCGAAAATTGTGCAACTAATAAATAATAATCATTATGAAAAGACTACAGTGTGCTTTGAAGGATTACTATGGTAAATGTATAACGAAAACGACAAAAATCTGCTAAAATATTCTTTGAAGTATAAAAGGCACGTAAATGAACTCAAAGCTGTATTACTTTGTCGTGTGTGTATTTAAATGGACATAATAAAGCTCCCTTCTTTGTAACAAAAAGCTATGGAAATGCAAAAGAGCGGTCCACTTCTACTTTGTAACCAGTCGACTCGTCTAATGACTATAAAATGGGGAAGCTTTATTCACAAATGCGGTTGTAACTTCTGTGAAATGTACAAACGTTTGCTAATAGTACCTACTGTATAAACTTTGCCAAATGGATATTCGGAGTAAATTGAATTACTGTTTGTTATAGTTACTGCTGTTGTATGTAGCGTGAACCTTATACACGTTTCGACATAAAATTGTTTATTATCCAAAACTTTACATTGCTTTAGCGTTAAACTTATATTGAGGAGACTTCATTTTGGGAACCGTCATCGGAAATCTGTCTTTTCTTTTATACCTTCGGATAAAGATTAAAGTATTGCTTATACTGTACATAACATCTTAACTTGTCATTGGAGTAAAGAATTTGAGATGTTGTCAAACGTCTGTTTTCCTTTTTGTATAACATAATGTTTAATACGAAAGCATTACGCAATTTAATCAAACTTCATATTAATTTTGATATAGATATATATTAATTAATAGAGAACTTCTGGTTCATTCTTTTGTAGTCCAGATATATCCATATAATTCACTTATATTTTGACAAAGCTGTTCATGAGGAGGTCTATTCTTCAGCGCTTTGCCATAGATTAATGAGGTTAGCAAACTTGGTATATATGTGTGTATATGTTAAGAGGAGTTGGGTTCAGTATTAGTACGGGGGCACTAGACGCCATTTTGGATTTTCTGGGGAAAACACACTTTTTTCACTTTTTACACGCCCACGTGGGAGACCGCATTTTCCACCCTTATTTTTACTCGCTTACGTGTAGGACGTATTTTTTCACCCCTATTTTTTACACACCCACGTTTGAGACCGTGTTTTCAACCCTTTCTTTTCCAAGGCCCTTCCTTTTTCAACCCTAATTATTTTTTACTTGCGCACGTATAGGACGTGTATTTTCAACCCTTGATGGAATTTTTATCCCTAATTAAGGACCTTTTGACAGCAATTTTTTAACCCTAATTATTATTGGTGTATTAAGGACCTTTAACTTTTTATATGCTACGGTGAGACCGCATTTTCCACCCTTATTTTTACTCGCTTACGTGTAGGACGTATTTTTCACCTACTTTTTACATACACCCACGCGTGAGACCGTATTTTCAACCCTTTCTTTTCGAAGGCCCTTTTTCAACCCTAATTATTTTTACTCGCTTACGTATAGGATGCGTATTTTCACCCCTATTATTTACACATCCACGTGTAGGACGTATTTTTCATCCGTATTTTATGACAGCTCACGTATAGGTATAGGACGCGTATTTTCAACCCTTATGGTTTCTTTTCGAGGTCAACCCTAATTAGAGCCTTTTTTGCACATGCTAACGTGAGGGGCTGGGACTGGTCTTGGTGCTGGGGGCTGGATCTGGACCTAGGTCTTTGACTTGGGGTTGGTCTTAGGGTTATTTTTGATGGTATTAATGTTCTTCTGACTATATTAATATCAGTGCCTCTGGAGGTTAGGCAAATGCACACACATACAATGTTGGAAATTCCATAATTAATAAGATATTATTATTAAAATTATCGGTCCTATTGCTTTAAAATGGTCAAATGCTATTGGATGATCTTTCACCTATACGAGAAAACGTATTTTCTAATAATGATGTAAAATAGCAGCTGTGTTAAGGATTGATCTTGCGTGGGGGAATTTGAATGACAGTAAAATTTAATTATAGTACACTTATTTTTATTGCAAATTTCATAATTAAAAATCCTCAGTGAACTATAAAAAATTACTGACATTCCTAATAAAACAAATTTTTATTAAGTTAATTAATTACATAACAGCAATATTGTCTTCTAAATCGCATATTAAAAACATAGTTTACCTGCATTGAAATATGTTTAATATCCATCCGTCCGTTAAAATGTTGTACGCCTTAATATTTTTTAAAGAAACTTAATGCTTAGATGTGTTTTATAACTGTAATTAAAAATCTGTAAATAAATAAAAGGTTCACACCACACTTACCAACTCTGTACTTCAAGAACGTTTTGAGGCACTACTTCACGAGTGATAGTCACCGCTTTGTGTTGCTTGTGTAATTAAACTTTCTAGGTTGTGTAAAACTACCTATTGATTTCCCCATATAATTAGAGTGTAAAATATACAAACAAACGTTATTATCTTTATCGAACTTACTGAAAATCGTATTTACCTTTCTCTTAAAATAAATCGGTTTGAAAAATATTCCTATAGTACATACGGATACACAAATTGTTTTATAAAAAACCATATTAAGAGTTTTGGAAAGTTACATGTTTTAAATTCCACAACAATATGTAGTAAGAAATCACTGTTCATGTTTTACTTTAGCTAATTACCGTGTAATTATATAACTTTGTTTAATTTAATAGTCTAAAAATTGATTACCAATATAAATGGTTAACATAATTTCTTCTTAAAAAACACTAAATCATAAATTTATAGCACGATTTTTAAAAACACACATGCTGAATTAAAAGAAAAACAATGGGGTTATTTTTGTTATTACAGGGCTCTTGATTAAAATAATTAAAACACTAAAAGTCTCTTTTTATTTATCAGAATAGAATGGTTGGGTAACAGGCGTTAAACAATAACCTGATTATCTCATCATTTATATTTAAACATGTACTAAAACGTCAACTAAACGTTTTTAAAAATTTCCAATCTGAAATAGAGTGACGTAATCTAATTTTTATTTGAAATTTCATGGAAAGTATTATCGTCATCGAGATTTCGAGATACAAACACCTCATCGTCTTCACGTTGAACGATTACATTGTAACAAACTATAAATCAGCTAATAACCCTGATAGCTTTTATCAGACACTATTATTACATGGACATGGGGTTAGCCCTAAATTAACTGGTTTCAACACGGCTCTGAAAATGCTGCAAACGCTTCAAATCTTTCAGCTCGTTCGCAGAAGTGGTACCGTATTCACTTCCTTCAATTTTTATCTGCATTCTGTTTCGAGACTGTAGTACGTTTTCTAATACATAAACAAAATCTTTAATACTGTGATACGTGTACCAGCAAAACACATTAGCTAGTTAGTTTCACCTCTATATTACTTTACATGCATGCCTGATCTTATCATAAATAAATACATCTGTCAAAAATGCTAATTAAACATAACTCCATGGACTGGGTATAGCAAGCAACGTTTCCAATTATAGCATATGCACGCACGCTCGCACGCACGCTCGCACGCCCGCTCGCACGTACGCACGCACATAAGCACGCACGCTCGCACGCACGCACGCACGCACGTACGCACGCACGCACGTACGCACGCTCGCACGCACGCTCGCACGCACGCTTGCACGTACGTACGTTCGCACGCACGCACGCACGTACGCACACACACACGCCCGCGAGAGCGCGAAAACACGCAAACGCGAAAAACACACTAACACAAAAAACCACGCAAACACGCTAACACAAAAACACAAACGAAAAACGCTACCACGGAAACACGCTAACACAAAAAATACGCAAAGACATCCAAATGCGAAAATACGCAAATACGAAAATACACAAACGAAAACACGCCAAAACAAAAAACACGCAAAACGCAAACACGCTAAAGCGAAAAAACTTGTAAACTTGCAAACATGAATCAAGGCGGTGGAGCAGCGTTAGGAAAAAAAAACAAGTTTATTAACAAAATTGAAGGAAAGCTTAACGTTTGAAAATATATTATTATTATTATTATCATAAACAGCAATACATCATTATTATTTAATAACATGCTTTATCGGTTTTCTTCTTCTTCTTGAACCGTGATTCGTCGTCATCATCATCATGATTTTGAGATTTGCCCTTCACCCCTATGTCATCGCTCTTCTTTCTCTTCTGTGAACCATCACCGTCACCTTGAATGTGAGATACATTCAGTTCAATTACGTCATCGCTTTCATCATTATCTTGAACGGTTATGTTGTAATAGTTTATTAACAAGTCAGTAAAATCTCTAATGTCCGCTGATGTTGGCTCATAAACAGGAGAATACATTATAGTAATGCTCATTCGATGACAGTTACACTTTAAAGAGCGAAACACACGAGAAAGGAGAACGCAGCCAGCCTTGGGTCTTGTGCGTAAGCGTGCTCGTCAATATTTGGGTAGAATCGGTTATCTTCGGGTGATGTCTGAAGTATTGACCTAACCACACTCTAACGTAGCCCCTAGGGGCATGTTTATAAATCTAAACGCCTCTTTCATGGTCGAGGTATTTTCTCCTAAGACGGCCGTGCTTATGTGCGTGCGTACGTGCGAGCGTGCGAGCTTGCGTGCGTGTGTACGTGCAAGCGTGCGAGCTTGCGTGCGTGTGTACGTGCGTGCGTGCATGCGTGCGTGCGTGCATACGTGTTTTTCGTTTGATCCTCGTGCTAAAGCAGTGCTAGTCGATTGTATGTAGTTGTAGGCACTATTGCGTTGACTAAAAGCTGTAATTGGAAACGTTGCTTGCTATACCCAGTCCATGGAGTTAGTGTTAATTAGCTTTTTTGACAGATGTACTTATTTATGATAAGATCAGGCATGCATGTAAAGTAATATAGAAGTGAAACTAACTAGCTAATGTGTTTTGCTGCTACACGTATCACAGTATTAAAGATTTTGTTTATGTATTAGAAAACGTACTACAGTCTCGAAACAGAATGCAGATAAAAATTGAAGGAAGTGAATACGGTACAACTTCTGCGAACGAGCTGAAAGATTTGAAGCGTTCGCAACATTTCCAGAGCCGTGTTGAAACCAGTAAATTTAGGGCTAACCTCATGTCCATGTAATAATAGTGTCTGATAAAAGCTGTCAGGGTTATGAGCTGCTTTATAGTTTGTTACGATATAATCGTTCAACGTGAAGACGATGAGGTGTTTGTATCTCGAAATCTCGATGATGATAATACTCTCCATGAAATTTCAAATAAAAATTAGATTACGTCACTCTATTTCAGATTGGAAATTTTTAAAAACGTTTAGTTGACATTTTAGTACATGTTTAAATATAAATGATGAGATAATCAGGTTATTGTTTAACGCCTGTTACCCAACCATTCTATTCTGATAAATAAAAAGAGACTTTTAGTGTTTTAATTATTTTAATCAAGAGCCCTGTAATAACAAAAATAACCCCATTGTTTTTTTTAATTCAGCATGTGTGTTTTAAAATCGTGCTATAAATTTATGATTTAGTGTTTTTAAGAAGAAATTATGTTAACCATTTATATTGGTAATCAATTTTAGACTATTAAATTAAACAAGTTATATAATTACACGGTAATTAGCTAAAGTAAAACATGAACAGTGATTTCTTACTACATATTGTTGTGGAATTTAAAACATGTAACTTTCCAAAACTCTTAATATGGTTTTTATAAAACAATTTGTGTATCCGTATGTACTATAGGAATATTTTCAAACCGATTTATTTTAAGAGAAAGGTAAATACGATTTGCAGTAAGTTCGATAAAGATAATAACGTTTTTTTGTATATTTTACACTCTAATTATATGGGGAAATCAATAGGTAGTTTTACACAACCTAGAAGGTTTAATTACACAAGCAACACAAAGCGGTGACTATCACTCGTGAAGTAGTGCCTCAAAACGTTCTTTAAGTACAGAGTTGGTAAGTGTGGTGTTAACCTTTTATTTATTTACAGATTTTTAATTACAGTTATAAAACACATCTAAGCATTAAGTTTCTTTAAAAAATATTAAGGCGTACAACATTTTAACGGACGGATGGATATTAAACATATTTCAATGCAGGTAAACTATGTTTTTAATATGCGTTTTAGAAGACAATATTGCTGTTATGTAATTAATTAACTTAATAAAAATTTGTTTTATTAGGAATGTCAGTAATTTTTTATAGTTCACTGAGTATTTTTAATTATGAAATTTACAATAAAAATAAGTGTACTATAATTAAATTTTACTGTCATTCAAATTCCCCCACGCAAGATCAATCCTTAACACAGCTGCTATTTTACATGATTATTAGAAAATACGTTTTCTCGTATAGGTGAAAGATCATCCAATAGCATTTGACCATTTTAAAGCAATAGGACCGATAATTTTAATATCTTATTAATTATGGAATTTCCAACATTGTATGCGTGTGCATTTGCCTAACCTCCAGGGGCACTGCTATTAATATAGTCAGAAGGACCTTAATACCATCAAAAATAACCCTAAGATCAACCCCAAGTCCAAGACCTAGGTCCAGATCCAGCCCCCAGCACCAAGGCCAGTCCCAGCCTCTCACGTTAGCATGCGCAAAAAAAGCTCTAATTAGGGTTGACCTCGAAAAGAAACCATAAGGGTTAAAAGTACGCGTCCTATATGTGAGCTGTCATAAAATAGGGATGAAAAACACATCCTACACGTGGGTGTGTAAAAAATAGGGGTGAAAAAATACGTCCTACACGTAAGCGAGTAAAAATAAGGGTGGAAAATGCGGTCTCCCACGTGGGCGTGTAAAAAGTGAAAAAAGTGGGTTTTCCCCAGAAAATCCAAGATGGCGTCTAGTGCCCCCGTACTACTTTCAGTTTTTCGGTTCGGTTTCTGGCAGAACTTCTTTCTTTGTGGATTAGCGGGATAAAGAATTATTGCTGAAAATCATGCATCGCGCAAAGTTGACTTGGAACGATTTGAGATAGATGTACTGTAGAGTTTTGGGATTGTAACCTTTAGAAGAAACGCTTCGAGAAATTCATTTGGTTTTGGACACCGTCTAATGCTTTTTGTAAGCCAGGTTTCTGGAAAATGTTATCTCTAGGCATGAAACTCGTCCCGTGGCCTAATTTTCTTTTTACGCACGGTGATATTACCGAAACTGAGAGAACGGTTTTCTTTATGGTAATAATTTGTATGGTGAGAAGACCATTTCTCTCTTGGATGGATTTACAGTAAATTTCAATCGGTTTGTCTGGTCGGAAAAATGCAGTAGCGTATTAGAAGTCAGGAGTACCTCACTCGCACTGCTATGACTAAGTTCTCAAAAAGCAGAGTCGTCTGCAAAGAAGGCTGCAGGTACTTTTACGGTTATGTGTTGCAAGGGGTCGGAAGAGAATAACGGGAAAGGTAAAGTGCTTGCGGACATCCCGCTCTTGGTGAAAACGTAGCAATATGTTCATCCTCTACTGTAACCCGATCTTGCTGTACAGAAAGTAGACAATTATGGAATATGGTTGACCACGTCGATAGAGCAAATTATGCGAACTATGATGGCATGCGCCAGGAGTGCAGTCGCGCACGCACTCTCGCCCACACGCGCCCACGTACGCATGAATGCACACACGCAACGCGCACACAGACACATGCGATGTTTATTTTCATATTTAAATCAAGGAACACATCTGGCTAGCAGTTGAGCCTTGCTTTATACGCTTTATTATAACTCGTTCTCTTAATATTAGTTGGTAAGTTAAATAATTAGTTTACTAACTGTTTCTTTCTTTTAGGTAAGCGCCCGGTTCCATATGTGAAGAATGGTGAATGTTGAATTATGTACTAACGTATGATTAGGGAAGTCATGATTGAACTGTTTAAACAAATAAGATATTCATGTTATCTTATATCTTGCTGTTAGATTTTTTATTGTTCACTAGTGTCCATTAGATGTTGGGGAATGTCAAAAAAATCACTGCACAGTATACATCAAAATACTTGGGTATAGTTATTTTAGCAAGCATATTTATTGCGTTTTCATACTTTATAAGTTGCATTGACAGTTTCATTAAAATCTATCATCATTACTGACGACGCTAACTGTGTTCGTTATCAAAACTGATAGATTTGTAAAGGTTATCTTAAAAATTCACGATTTAAAACTCGTTTGTACCCGTTGATATAAATAAACTGACGTATGTTTCTAATCATAGTATAAATAGAAACTTTATTCTAGTTAGCAAATTCTTTTCTAAAATTTAATACTTGTTTTTATTCATTACAAATTAACTCTTTCCATGATAGTTATAAATATTAATCTGTGTGCATAACACAAAATAGTGGTGGCGCCTAGAGACAATTTTTCCTGTATTGAATGTTGTTATGTGTTGATTTATGGCGTATTCCAATATAGTTTAGTTAACTTAATCACAAAGCACCCATTAATCAATTCTAATTACCTTTCGAAAAGAAATTATCTTGTACTAAATCCGCATTCCACACCTTGATTACTTCAAGTGAACGTAGTCTAGGTCCGTTTTAGACCAGCACTAGATATTTCTAATTTTAGTGGCTTTAAAGACTGACATTAAATTATGTACATGGAGCACTTTTCTTAATCTGCACCTTCAAAACTAGCTTCACGATTCTTTTACGAAAAAAAAAATCATAATGAACGAACGTGTATTAACACCAGCGCGTATAAGTTGATTAAACTACGTTTTTATTGGTACACATAGTGATTTCCAATAACACTCTAATTTGCGTTAGTTGAACAATCTTCGTTATAGGGTGGTGTAACGGAACCAAAATTTTTGTACCTATGGCTCTTTTACGGAACCATACAATGATTGCGGCTGTGAGGCTTTTTTCCAGTACAATCTAGCAAGTATAATCCAGCAGCTAGCGAAGTAATTATAGCACTTTCGTGGTTAGAAGATTTACTATTTGCACTGGACTAGTATAGATTTTAGTAAGAGTAAGCCTTTTTCGTAGTAATGGTGGGAGTCATTAATTTTCTAAGATACAACTCTAAAAACCAAAAAGGAAGGAAAGAGAGACGGGAGTTGAAAAAGAACATTTCAAATAGCACCTATTCAAGGGTTAATAAATCAAAATAATTTTTTTTTCAAATGAACAGGTTTATTTTGTCTCAAACTAATGAACATCTAGACATCCTGTAACAACTCTTTTTTATGTTGTATAAAATATACCTCAATTTAGAATCTTTCCTTCATTTAGTTCTAAATACAAGAAAATTTTAATTATTGAAATATGGTTGTGAGGTAGGCAACTTAATTTGAATATCTTCATAGTGCGTACTTTCGTAAAGATTTATATTCCCATAAACTGTTTTCTAGTCACTTGAGTTGCGCAACGCATCGTGACTTAAATCTATACGCAACGCGTCTGCGTTAAGTTATTCTGCTCATATCTTGTGCGCAGAACCGCATCATCTACTTCGAAAGCCTCCATTTTTTTCACTCCCTGTTTAATGTCGAAGCAGAAATATTTTTACCTAAATTTATGTGAAAGTGCCATCAAATTGGTGGTAAGATATATTTTTAATACATTTACATAAAATTAAAGCATTTGTTCTTTTTAGGCGCTTTCTTTACGTATTTTTTATACCATTTTTTACTTTAATTGCACTTTTATCATTACTTCAATTTACAACGTAATTACCTTTTAAGTACGCATTTGATTTTATTGTTGCGTACATTTTTCGTTTTATCATTCCCATTTTTTTGAATGGAAAACTTCCAAATAATGCAATAAGAAGTGGATTTAAAAATTTTAAGAAGAATTTTATACGGATTTTATAAAGATAATTTCAGTTTGGGGTGCGGCTGATAACATTATGTCAAGATTGCACAACGATGACGTTAGAATGATTTCATGCAGGTTAACCCCTTCGTAATCATATCTAGATACCAGAGGTTGTCAAAAAGAAAAGTTTGTGTACAAAAATTTCTAAGGTATTTATGTAGTGATTTATTTAGTACTTTAAGCATAATTTTAAGACCATCATTATTTCATCATTAGATTTGATATTCAATAAACATAGTCTGTACATTCTTATTTTATACATTTTTATAAACTCGGTTTAATTGTTCCGATATTATAAAAAACAATTTGGCGCCCGAGATAATTTCATTAGTTTTACATTTTTTATTATTGATGGTAAGTGAAAATAATCGAGCAGATCCAGTGGTAATTAAGCAAATGATTTTATTTGAACCCACCCTATTAATCAACCGACTGAGTCAAAGGTACAACTATGAGTGGTGTAAGGTTTGTATTTTTAGAGAACTTATTATTTCATTATATTATAACTTACTTTTTATTATTTAAAATTTTGTATACGATATACACCTACGTTACACACCTTTTTTATTACACTGTCGCCTCGAGCACTTGATTTGCTTTCATTACCAGTTGCTGGTTATTTTCACTTTTGTGTGTTTCAGTTTCGTCTATTAGTGTTCACCATTTAAAGGTACTGTAACCATTTATTTGAATATTTTATTGTGTTTACGATTAGTGAAATTTCATTGTGTATATATATATATATATATATATATATATATATATATATATATATATATATATATATATATATATATATATATATATATATATATATATATATATATATATATATATATATATATATATATATATATATTATTTTACCATGTCAAATTTAGATTATTTAGTGAATGTTCTTCGTAGTGATGAGTTATTAGTAGAGTTAAGCTTTAGAAATATTAATGTTAAGGATGCGGAAAGGTTAACCGTAGAGGAGAAACGTAAATTGTTGAGACGCAAATTAAATTTAGAAGGATTAATCGAAAATTATTTGATTCGTACAAGAGAGTCGAAATTAGCCAAACCTTAGAACTGGAATTATTACAAGAAAAACTTAATAACATTCAATCGTTGATTAATTTGTTCAAACATAAGCCTTCAAAAGGAGAGTACATTAGACTTCACACTCGTTTATTGCACATTTTAAAACGATTAAATTGTATCACTTTTGATAATGAACTTTTGTATTTATATGATCAGTTATTAACTTTATGTAACGATTCTTTAGAATTTATTGAATCTATTTATCAAAACTTTGAATTGAATAATGATTTACCACAATTAGACACTTCAAATATTTCTATGTCACATAACGACAATGTTAATACTTCAGTTAGTATTCCTGCTGAAGATTTTTCTAAATTAATGCAAAATTTACAAATTTCTAAAAATTCTGTTCCTGTTTATAAATTAAATTTAAAATTTAATGGTAGTGAGAAAGAAGTTTTTACATTTATTTAAAGATGTGAGGAGTTAATGGTTGCACGAAACATTTCAAAGACGGAGATTCTTTCATCTGGTGTTGATTTATTTGCAGAGAAAGGATTAATTTGGTATAGGGCAGTCAAACCTTTTGTTCAGACATGGGATCAATTAATTTCTAAATTAAAGAGTGACTTTTTACCCGAAGGACATGACGAAGTTTTATTGAATGAAATTAAGAACAGAAAACAGGCTTTTGATGAAATTCCAACCCTTTTTATTTCTGAAATGGTTAATTTATTTTCACAATTAGGTGTTCCTCCTTCTGAAGGTGAACAATTAAAGATTATAATGAGAAATTTACAACCTTGGTTTGCTACTCAGTTAGCTCTAGTTAATGTTAGTGATATTTTCCATTTAGTCGAGTTTTGTAAAAAATTACAGCAAGTAAAAGCACAGAATTCCAAATTTAAATTTAATTCTTGTTCAGATTCACAGAAACAATCTGAATACAAACCTTCTTCTTCTACTTTGAAACAAAATACTAAACCAAAAAGTACAATTTCAACATTTCCAAAATTAATACAGCTAAGTCTTCAACAACCTGTTTTAAATGTAAACAGTTGGGTCATACCCATCACACCTGTGATAAGGGTGATGTTAAAATCTTTTGCTTTAAATGTGGTTATTCCAATGTTACTTTTTCTAATTGTCCGAAGTGTAAATTTTCAAAAAACTTGTAATTGGGAAGTGTTCTGTTAGTCGACACATTCCTTTTGATTTTTCACAGGCTGACAAACATGTTTTTAAAGATTGGTTGATTACAGTTAAGGAATTTTACGGAACTCCTAAAATTTGTTACAAATTTGTTGAAAAGAATAATGATATTAGACCTTTTATTAATGTAAAGATTTTTAATGAAAATTTTGTTGCTTTATTAGATAGTGGAGCTACCGTAACTATTTTAGGTAAGCCTGCTTTATATTTAATTGATAAATATGATTTAAAGTTAAATAAGAATACACCTTTTTCATCATTGATTATTGCCGATGGTTCTTCACAATCCATTTTGGGAAGTGTTGACTTATCTTTAACTGTTAATGGTATTACTAAAACTATTTCAGTTATTGTTTCTGAATTTATTACTACTGCAATTATTTTGGGAGTAAATTTTTCTCATTTATTTGAAATTAAGGCTGATTTTAGTGAAAATTCTTTTGTTGCAAACTCTGCGGAGACAACTTTTTCTATGATTAAGAATATTGATGATCTTAATAATGATCAAATTTTTGAATTAAACCAAGTTATTGACCTTTTTAAAACATTATCAAATTCCAAATTAGGTAAAACAAATAAAGTTTTTCATTCTATTAATACTGGTGATGCAGTATCAATTAAACAACGTTATTTTCCATTATCTCCTGCTATGTTGGAGCATGTGAACAGAGAAATTGATGATATGCTAGAGCAAGGAATTATTAGACCCAGTTCTTCTCCTTGGAATTCTCCAATGGTTCTAGTTAAAAAGAAGTCAGGCGGTTTTAGAGTTTGTTTTGATGCTAAGAATTTAAATTCTATTACAAAAAAAGATGCTTACCCTTCACCATTTTTAAGTGATGTTTTGGATAAATTAAGAGATGCTCCTTATTTAACTTCAATTGATTTAAAGAAAGCTTTTTGGCAAATTCCTTTGATTTTTACCTAAATTTATGTGAAAGTGACATCAAATTGCTGGTAAGATATATTTTTAATACATTTACATAAAATTAAAGCATTTGTTCTTTTTAGGCGCTTTCTTTACGTATTTTTTATACCATTTTTTACTTTAATTGCACTTTTATCATTACTTCAATTTACAACGTAATTACCGTTTAAGTACGCATTTGATTTTATTGTTGCGTACATTTTTCGTTTTATGATTGCCATTTTTTTTAATGGAAAACTTCCAAATAAAGCAATCAGAAGTGGATTTAAAAATGTCTAAGAAGAAATTTATACGGATTTTATAAAGATAATTTCAGTTTGGGGTACGGCTGATAACATTATGTCAAGATTGCACAATGATGACGTAAGAATGATTTCATGCAGGTTAACCGCTTCGTAATCATATTTAGACACCAGAGGTTGTCAAAAAGAAAAGTTTGTGTACAAAAATTTCTAAGGTATTTATGTAGTGATTTATTTAGTACTTTAAGCATAATTTTAAGACCTTCATTATTTCATTATTACATTTGATATTCAATAAACATAGTCTGTATATTCTTATTTTTTACATTTTTATAAACTCGGTTTAATTGTTCCGATATTATAAAAAACAATTTGGCGCCCGAGATAATTTCATTAGTTTTACATTTGTTATTATTGATGGTAAGTGAAAATAATCGAGCAGATCTAGTGGTAATTAAGCAAATCATTTTATTTGAACCCACCCTATTAATCAACCGACTGAGTCAAAGGCACAACTATAAGTGGTGTAAGGTTTGTATTTTTGGAGAACTCATTATTTCATTATCTTACAACACACTTTTATTACAATCCGTAATTAGGTTTATGTTCATTGGTTGATTTATCGACCACTTATCAGTTTGGAAGATACATTTTCTCTCAATTTGAATGAAATAGAATAAAACAATCTAAACATAGAGCTACCTCACAAGATTTGCACATAATTTGTGATCTAGTTGATTTAGTTTTTGTACTACAGCGAGCGCACCTCCTAGAGGTTCCCTTCTTAGGAAGATGTGACCCAACATTGTTTAGTCTATTGATATTATCAATTGTGACAGTTCCTCCCCCTAATTTTTTAATGTTTCGAAAGGCAGAAGGTGGAGGATCTGTTACACGTCCAAACCGCACTAGGCGTCGTGCATGCTTACTAATGTAAGCGGGTTGCCAAGCCAGCTAACAGGGAGATGGGCGTGGTCGAAATAATAAGTAAAATGAATGATTAATATGCTCAAACACCTTACACCTACATTCAAATAGCTCAATTCGGGAAAATATGTCTCTAGGCGCCACCACAATCGAAACTTTGCTAAAATAAGTGTCTTAAGCTGGATGTTAATTAACCCTACTTGATTGTGGAAAGTAGGATTGTGCTTACTCGGTAAACTCCCATACGAAGGTTCTAAAACAAACACTCGTCCAAAACAGTTCAACTCAAACTCAAATAAATTTAGTACTACCCAGGTTATTAAAACTTTTTGAATACACCTCGTATACTAAAACTTCCAAAATAAAATTTATCACTCAAATTCATTCACGTAACCAACAGTTATATTTTCTACTTATTAATGGATAAAATATTCTTCATCAATGATCGGTAATTAATTTTTAAAATTCTTAACATGAACGATATCTTTTAAATTTAATTTACTTTTTATAACACTTCTGAATCGTACTGACATTCGTAAATAATTTAAGGTTTCAAAACTCCAACTTTTTATTAAACTCAATGAAATCTAAACTAACAGCTGATCCGTTAATTGTGCATTGCGCTAATGAAACTAACGTGAAAATTTTGCAATCGACCTGGCTAATAAAACCTTTCCGGTCGCTCATAAATCTGAAAATTCCAAAAAAATTAAAGTATGTAAAGCTTACTTTTAAAATTGTCAAAACAAGATCACCAATTAAGTAAATGTTACAACTGTGTTTCATACCTGGCTCAATAAACAACAGAATAACAATCAACGGTAAATACATATATTGTTCTGTATAAAATAATAAACAAATGACAAGAAACAAACACAAATATATTTACATATACCACTACAGCGTGGTTGAAAATCAAAACCCCACGTCACTACCAATTTCTGCAAAATTCTTAATACTATACAACCCAACACAACATAATTCGAGAACGATTATCTTTTCGCTTCTAAGCTATTTAATATTTAATCACATTACACAAATGAACAAAACCAAAGAGATAATCGTGCTTTACTAAATTTTCAAAATACTTAGATATATTCCTTACTTAAAATTGTTCATTTATCCTTCGCTTTTCTTTCTTCTTTCTTCCGTAAATCAATTATGTGTAATCCATTTGTAATCCTTAAATTGCATGAACGTACATTACAAAGGCTCAACAAAACTTATTCCTCTGTGCACTCGCGAATAGTTCACTATGCGAGGTTATTACTCCCACAAACATGTAATAACGGTAAACCTTTGGTTGCCTCTTAAAAGAAAAATTCTAGCAACCTTTACACCAATTTAGTCCCTTATACAAATAAACTTTCAATGTCATATAACGTTACTTAAACATTGGCTTAATATACAACGAACACTTCGTTCACTTAACAGGTGGTCTCATAAATACTTTTAACTCAATATCGGTACAAGAACACGCGCCAACCTTGACACTACTAACGTTACAACTGATATCTTTATTCAAATCTGCTTACGCTTGAAGAAAAACAAACTAATTTTATCTTCAACTTCAATTTAATTATTGTTTTGTTTATGAATGTCTTTTACGATTCATCCCCGGTTCGGGTTACGCAGTTGTTTAAACAATTACTGCCTCATTAAAATTCACAAACATAACTCCAACATCATCCCATTCTATCACATTACACCTCGCGTGCGCGTCTCTCACCAAAAGCCAAAAGCTAACCAACCCTAACTCACTCGTCAATCTCTGACTTTCCTATTTATAACTTCAGTCATCCATCTTTAAACATGTCTTCCTTCCGCGTTATATTCTCCAATAGTATTCATTCAAAATTTCATAGTTCTGATAGCTGCTACCCTCTATACAAGCACGCGTGTAATTACAATACATCGCCATATTTGTTCTTACTTACAAATTTTACAATTACTTCATGAGGAAATCATTTTTCGTCACCACATTCATTCAGTAGCCACTCTGGACCATTACACAACTTTTAACAGTTATCTCCAACCTGCGCTCGATCTCGTTCCGTAACATTTGCAAAATTAAGCACCGTCTAAGGTCTCAAATTCCATATACATACACGTATTCTCAAAACAATTGCACAACATTACAAAACCCTTCGGAAATTAATACTTAAACATACCCAATCTTTCTCTACATATTTTCTAAAACATTATACACTTATTCTTCACATTTTCTAATCAAGATTACTCATCTATCTTCAAACATTCCATTCCATATAGTGGCAAAACAGTAGCGATACATTATCGTCCCATCGTCAAATTTCTCTTCACATTTACATTCATCAGAATCTAATTATTCCAACACTAATGTCTTTATAATATTCAAATACACGTATCTACATACTGAATTATATTTCTCCTAAATTTCCAGTGGCGTAACATCCACCCACATACATTATGCATACACAAAAAATTTTTTTTTTCGTTCAAACTCAATACACTCGCATTCAAAACACGTCATACACGTCATTATAACATCCTACATACAGGGTGCGTCATCGCAACCTGACAGATCCGTTCGTTTGCGTCCACTATAATTACTTATTAGTTCATCCGCCAGTATTGTTCTAAATTGGCTGATGGACTTCCTACCTTGTGCCTTCATTTGCATTTTGTGAAGTAGGTATGAATTTACAATGGAAGAATCTACCAAGTGATAAAATAATTTGAGCCACCACCTCCTTGATTTCCAAGATATGTTGTAGCACGCAACAAGCTGGTCAAAATGATCCAATCCGTTCATATACATGTTATAGTCATGTATAGATTGGGGACAATTGACGATTCCTTTGTACCATGCTTATTGGTCCTTTGAACAGTTGTCACTTCGCTTGCGTCATGCATGTTACTAATTACAACAACTTTATTTATTCGAAAAGTTCCAACGGCAAATGCATTTTGTATTAGTAGAGTTCACAATAAATCTGAAGTGCTAAAGAAATTATCGAAGAATAGACAATAGCCCTTTTTCCAGTAATATTTTGATAATTTCAAGATAACACGCTCACCTAATGTGCCAGTCTCTGCATCATTTCTATTTCTACCCTCATACACGTCAAAAGAAAGCAAGTAGCCTGTTTTAGAAGATACAATGCCTCAAACTTTGATTCCGCGTTTACTGGGTTTCAAAGGCCTGTACTGTTTCAAAGATGTTCTTCCTTTGAGACCCACCATAGACTCATCAATTGCAAGATATCTATCTGGAATATAGTTGGTTTTGAAACTTTCATTGAGACATTCGAGTATTGGTCAGACTTTATAAAGTTTATCGAAATTATGACTATTCCTTTCAGGCATTTTACTATTATCATTCAAATGTAAATGACGCAAAATCTGCAAAAAATCGTTTTTGAGTCATTATATTTGCAATTCTGTCAACTTTCATGTTGTAGTCAGTTGACCAATAGAGCCGTAAGGAAGGTAATTTATGGAATCCCATTACTATAAGTATTCCAAGGAATGCCTTGAGTTCGTCTACATTCAAATCCCGTGAGGTGAAGTGTGTATTTGTTAGATTCTTCAACTATTGTTCGAACTAAATCGTCAGTAAAAACTAAATTGAATATACTAAGTGGACTATTAGTATCTATACGTTTTGTTGGACCGACTTTTTCAGAAAACTTGAATTTTGAGTAAGTATCCGGCTCGTAAAATTATATTCTTGAGTGTGGTCTTCTAGTATTTCCTCTACTTCTGTATCGTCCTGGTATTCAGCGGAAAAATCCTTAACAACATTCTCTTGTTCTGGTATAAACTCTGGATTCTTTATGGAATCATCTGAATCGTAATCATCGGATTCGACCATCATATTTGATTGAGTTCTGGTACTGCGAGTACGTTTGCTTGTCGATTCTGAAGTACAGGGTCCTTGGGACGTTGCGGGATCCGTTTCACTAGCAACTGTAAAACATAAAAACGTCTGACGTGTTTATATGATCAGTCATATGATATTGAATAAGTTTTTTTGCAGTGTTACATTCGAGGAAGACCTATTCATTATTTTATGAACTACTACATTTCTATGTACCAACCCAAAATTTTTGAAGAATCATGTTTCGTAGAATAATAGGTAGCATCATCGGCATCACTATCTCCATCATATTCAGAATCTTCAGCTTGTTCAATAGGTATACCATCTAACCAGTCGAAGGCAGCACTCGCAGATGGTTTTTAGTCGAAATTCATCGTTCCTGTATAATAGTAGAAATATTTCTTTAGCCGACTTTTAATTTCTTGCCAATTGTTGATGAAACAACTCTTTGAAGTTTATATTGACAGAAAAAAAAAATTTTTGGTCACAACGTAATATTTCTAACCTCACAATGCTTTCAAAAGTAAAACAACTCATTTTCAATGGTAATATAACTTTTGTCTTCATGAAAATTAAGAAATATATGATGCAGTAATATCTAAATGTAGGCCTACCTGTATTTTCATAAAGTACTTGCAAAATAGCACGAAAAACTACACTCAAAACCACAAATAAACAAACTGTCTAGGCAACAAACACTAGAATGCGCCTTGGTTGATATATCAACCACTTGTGTTGAAGGAAGGGGCGCGCTTCTATAACTACCGGATTTAGTATACTATCCGTTCAAATAACGTCGGTTGAACAATAAGTAGTAGATTACACGACTCTGAGCGCTTAGAAATCTCGTGTAAGTCAAGTGGTTGATATTTCGACCAGAGAACGATAAATGGTTAATAAAAATTAATGGGTTATTCACACTAATAGTTGGAGTAAAGTCTGTTCGAAATTTCGAATTTTACTCGAATTACTTTAGTTTAAAAACGGATACAATGTTACGAGAAAAATATAAAAAAAATGTATAAACATAACCTATACAATGTGTCCCAAATTCGCTTCTCTATAAAGGGATCTCGGCTTCTGTTATACTTACGGCAAAGGTTAAATGGGAAAAGTTTTAGAGGAAGCTTAGAGCATTTGATATCCGGTTTCAGATTTACGATCGGTCGATTGGTTTTGAAAATATCGTCGAAAAACCGAAAATGGCGGATTTCGTTTTTCGCCAGTAAATCCGAAATGGTTAATTGGACAGCTGTCATAATGTGAGATGATTCGGACACTTTTTTAAGACGAATAAGATGGCGTGTATGACATGTCACAATCGTCTTTTGTTATCCCACAATCTGCCTCAACTTTCACATTTCTTATTGCCGCCATATTGGATTTTTCGATTTTTTGAAAGAGCGCAATATTTCCAGTTTATTAATGTCTCACAACTGCATAAAAGATTAGAGTTTCATCGAAATATCACACTTTCTAAAGTTAGGTCTTATTTATTATTCGTAGGCCATGATTTATTTGTCTCAAAATAACATTAATAAATAATGTATAAAATTATTTGAATTTTCAATAAAACATGAAATTAAATAACGACCTCTCAACAAGACAGATGTTTTGGGACAAATTCCCAGCTATGAGTGTGTTAAAAATAAAGCCAGAAAAATCGTCATTAATTTAATTAATACTTGAACCTTTGAACAACCTATAATAAAATTACAATTACAATTAATTTATAGATTTGCAAAATGACGTCCATTTACAACGAGACATTTTTGACAATTGGTGACTGTTTTTCGTACAACCCTAGCAAGTGTATTTCCGTTAACACTATTTCTAAATGTATCCAAAACTCTCTGTCTCAGGATTTCTATGGACGTAGGAGGATCAAACTCGAAGACCTCATTCTTTGTGTGACCCCAGAGGTAGAAATCCAAGGGCGAAAGGTCAGGGGATCTAGGAGGCAAGATATTGGACCATTTAATGCAATAATTCTTTCATCAAACTGCTCCCTTAAGAAGTTCCTGACTTGAATGGTGTTGTGTGCCGGACATCCATCCTGTTGAAACCAGGTTCTTTTGAACTCATCTTCGGTGAGAGCAGCTCGTAAAGCCGGCACAACCTGGTTTCGCAAAAGCTCTAGGTACCTCTGCCCGTTTAAGTTATTGTCAAACAAAAATGGTCCTATAAGTCGATTTCCTGCAATGATTAATAATTTATAATACATAGGTGCCCAATTAAAATAGGTAAGTTAGATTAAATTACCAATAATCCCACACCAAACGTTACTTCCAAATCTGGTCTGTAGACGTCTCTCTGCCACTTCGTGAGGCTTTTCTACAGCCCAATGATGAATGTTGTGCTTATTAAAAACTCCACAATTCGTAAACCTACTCTCATCAGACCACAAGACATGATTAACAAAATCGGGATTTTCATTACACATTCTAGTATACCACTCGCAGAAGCGCATTCGTCTTGGAAAATCAGTTTCCTTAAGTCCTTGAACTATTGTGGGTTTGTATGTATAGTAGTTATTCTTTTGTAACACTCTTTGTACCGTTGATTTTGACACACGAATTTCTCGTTCTACCGTTCTTACCGATACACTGGGATTTTCGTTGACAGCTTGTAAAATGTTTCTGTCACGATTTTCATTATCAATATTGTATCCGCTTTTAGGTTGTTCGAAGGCCCCATAGTTAATTAAATTAATTACAATTTTTCTGAAGTGGGTTTTATGAGGCTGCCGTCGTTCGGGGTACATCTCCAAATACCTCGCTGACGTAATGTCGGCGTTTCTGTTTGACTGCAAGTAAAGCGCTAACATGTCAAACTTTTCTTCACTTGAATAGGGAATACCGGCCATTTTCAACAGGTTTTTACAATTTGTGTGTCACGTTTGTGATTTTAATGACAGAAAAGCGTACTACTTATGAAAACACTACTTTGAATTATTTTACGTCAAAGTCAGAGCCACCTTATATGGAAAAAATGAAACCCAATTTTACTGACAAATAAAGCATGTCCTACTAATAATAATAAATAAGACCTAACTTTAGAAAGTGTGATATTTCGATGAAACTCTAATCTTTTATGCACTTGTGAAACATCACTAAACTGGAAATATTGCGCTCTTTCCAAAAATCGAAAATTCCAATATGGCGGCCATAAGAAAAATAAAAGTTGAGGCAGATTGTGGGATAACAAAAGACGATTGTGACATGTCATACACGCCATCTTATTCGTCTTAAAAAAGTGTCAGAATAATCTCACATTGTGACAGCTGTCCAATTAACCATTTCCGATTTACTGGCGAAAAACGAAATCCGCCATTTTCGGTTTTTTCGCCAATATTTTCAAAACTAATTGACCGATCGTAAATCTAAAACCGGATATCGAATGCTCTAGGCTTCCTCTAAAACTTTCCCCATTTAACCTTTGCCGTAAGTATAACAGTATAACAGAAGCGAATTTGGGACACATTGTATATTAATCATAACATTCATTCTTAAAATAGTACAAAAAGGAAAATATGTAACTGGCATTACTGAAACAAAAATTATCAGCATCATTATTCGGTGCATAAAATTTGTTTATCAATACTTACACTTACAATATCTTTTCTGTGATCATCTACATCAATAGGCTTTTTATAAAGACGTGTACGTTTTTTCTGTGGGCTGGTAGGAAGCGATTTACCTTATTTTAATGCTTCTACCATCCGTTTCTTTGTAGAAAGTTGAAACAACACATGCCTCCTCAGTTCGCTAGTTATAACATTAATTTTAGAAAATTCACATATTTAAAATTGTAGATATACTGTACTTGTACTATCGATGTTAACGGTACATTGCATCCACCTCGTTCACTTTCATATTCAAAATATTTAAGCACATTCAACAACGTAAGTTGTGTTTGACTTTTTAAAGATTTATTAGTAAGCGACATCCTAACGCACTAACTAATAAGAACTGTTTTTACTTTTAATAATATGTCAGAATAAAATCCAAAAGAAACCATGCGCAAATATTAGGTTACGTTACAATGAACAGCTGATGATAGTGAATATATGGTTTTAAATCCGTCACACGTTGCATTGAAAGCATGGATAGACATATTATTAGTTGCTAAGCCTTTTCTATTATATAATTCTTTAATGTGTGACAGAGATAGATAAATCTTATTGGTTAATTCTTGTTGCTTACTTAGCTGAGTCATACTAAAGCTCTCGTAATTACTACTATATTCTGTATCATTTTTACAGCAGGTTTGTTTGAATATTTATTTATCTTTTGACGTACGTGGATTTATTTTTGTTTTTTAATATCACTTGGATTTATAGATATCCAGAAAGAAGGCAACCTTGTCTTTTAGTGTTTTCTCGAATAAAAAAAATTTCCCCTGACCAAAAAAGTATAATAAGGAAAATCGCGATACGGATGAAGTCAACGTTTTAGCATGCATAGAGGCAACGTCTTCACAATCATGCAGAGTTCTACAGCAGGAGATTGGTACTCCCAAGACTCGGGTTCAAAAAATATTGACCAAATATAAATTCAAGTCATACAAGATTAAAATTGCTCACCATTTGCATTCTGGGGATGCAGAACGTCGTTTACTGCTTTACAACTAATAACTTCGCTAGATTTATAATATGGTCCGACGAGGCTTACTTTTCGAGTGCAGGTATTTTCAACAGGCATAATACTGGGCACTGGTCCTAAGAAAATAATCATGTGCTATTCGAAAGGGAGCAACAGGGTCGATTTGGATTTAGCGTAGCTTGCTTTATTTTGGGGCAACAAATAGACTACAGAATTTATGAAGGCGGTCTTACAGGGAGCAGATATCTTGACATTTTTAAAGATGTTATCCGTATGTTACTAGGCAATGTTCCTTTAGCTCATCTTAACAGGATTCATTTCCAACAGGATGGCGCGCTCGCACATAATACTGTAATTGTTCGACCTTTTGTACACAATGATTTCCCGCAAAAGTGTATCGGTACTCATGGTCCAATTAGATGGCCTCCACGGTTACCTGACCTATCCATACTAAACTTTTCCTTATGGGGATACTTGCAGAATAAGGTTTATAGTACCGGTCATCGGACAATAGTTGAACCACTTAATGCCACCAATGCGGCATTTCAAAACTTGCAAAGACGTATAATTATTTTAAATGCTTTAAAAAGAATAACCACTGTGTCAACATTGCGTTCAGGAAAATTGCAACCATTTTGAGCAGTTCTTTTAAGGTGAAAATCTATTAAGGGATTACTATCGAGTTAATATTATGTTAAGTTTTTCAGTTTTATTCTACCTTAAAATTGATTTAGCTTTTTTAAAATTTCTATGTCCTAATCAAGTTAACTCACAACCTAGTATTTCTATTGCTGTATAATACACACTATGTTATTACGCAGATTTTGTGAACTCATATATTTTAGGTTTATTATTTAAAATACACATCATGTATTATACATTTTTGTAAAGATTACAAAATTTTCAATCAAAGACAAGAAAAATGTACAGGGTGTTCCGTTAAAAAAACATAAGTTTTATTTATCGCTAAAAATTAACAGCTTACAGCAAAAATACGACTACGCCACTGAATTCTACGTAAAAAACTGTATAAAAACCAATTTTTACCTTTGCCATACATTAAAGGATAACGGAGACACAAGGGTGGTCCCGAAATGCAATATTTTCATTTTCGCCCTGTATCTCAGAAATGTAGAGGGCTATGACAGAAGAACGCTGGTTCTTCTCACAAAAAAGTAACACGGTATTGTGAAAACCGCAACTCTGTATCTTTACTCGTAAGTGAGATACCCCGAAATGTCGAAAATGGGACACTGTACATATAAAACAAATAATGCATTAAAAAACACAGAAATTTTATTAATATTCGTTGGTCATGAAAAGCAAAAGAAACTGTAAACCACCCTAAAGTTTAGCTTAATTCTGGTTCAGTCCCCCTTATGTTATACGAAACACCGGCACCGGTGGTTGACAACCATGTGGGCGATATTAAAATGAGTGTGGTAGCTACGCTAGGAACTCCCTCGTGAAGGATATCGGTGCGTTGATTGAGAATGCCAAATTGCGGTTGATGATCGTCAAACTTGGTTGCACGATATATTACAGTCTATATATTTACACTTTATTTGCAAACTGCTTAATCCTTAATATCAGTCGTTAACGTTACACGAAAATTTAGTTATTTACAGGAAGTTAATTGTTACCGGCGTGCTGTGAACTAATGTCTGCCACTAGGAAATAACGTTGATTTCTTCCGCATAAAAGCGATGACTACTCCACAGGAATACGAATGCATCAGTTATAACACATTACACTTCCTAGGATAAGCTGCACTAAGTCGTTACGATAATTTAAACTCGTGATGGATCAACAAATTAAAAGATCCCTGTGAGGTTTAATCGTGGAGAAAACTGTCTCCTTTTCAACGAAAGTTCGATCACCAGGAGCTAAGGTAAACGTGCTTTCGCGGGATTGCCCTAACTGCCGCCCGATAACGTGTATACGCCTAAGCGTCTAAACTACGAGTGACCACCTATAATTCATTACACGCCACATTCCTACCATTAATTAAAAATTAATTAGGTATATCATAAAAAAAAAATCGCTTAAATTTTTTACGCGGGGGGAAGCGTTAGTTCACTTTCAGAGATGTTCGACAGAAATTCGCCCCTTCTGAAAACTGCATCGACAGCTTCCCCGCGCCCAACGGGATGTTTTTTTTTCGTTTATATTGTAGCCCATACAAATTATTCCCGTCTGCTTTGACTAGCTCAACAAACTTGAAACGGTACTGCGTAATTCTTACACTTTACTAAACAACAAATTACATTTTAATTTTCAAACCTTAAACAATTTATACGATGTTTCTGATCTTAATTTAATTTAGTTCTAACAAATAAATCCATCTTAATTTAATCTTAAAAATTCTAGTAGAACGTCAGTTTAACTACATATTTATTATAATGATCAACAAAACTAACAAATTACGACTACTTATTACTTACATAAACTAACACCTCTCATAAAACTAGTATAAGGATTTCACGATCGATCGATAACAACATGTAAATCAATCTAAACTTTACACTTCCATTCAAACTTGTCAATTGGACCAAAAGCTTTATTTCGTTTTCTAAATACAAGACTTCTCAATCCGATTAATTTTTGTAATGCTTTCAAATACTTTCCGAATATGTGAAAACGAAAACAAACTACGTTTCACTCCAAAACTTTCCTCCAAATTTATGCGTTATCAAAGTTAATTACAGGAATTATGCTTCGTTTCAGGAGTACGATACTACAAAGCAATTCATAATTTCGGTCAAAATAGCAAATTTCGACAAAAGCACGCCACGTAACAAGATAACTGATTCTGTCCGATGTTATTTATTGTATTTGGAGCATGGTACCTACTAATGTTTGTTGGATCAACCTTCTTTATGCATCTTTTGCCGCTACATTAATGTAGTCCATGCTATAGGCTTAACAGGCGCCCTACTGCCTTGTTAAGGAGATTTTCAGGTGGTGGGCATGTATACTCCATGCCAGCCGAGGAGGTATCACTACCCTTACAATAAGCTCCTTAATATTGAGTCTCCGATTTTCTGAGCTCGGTAAGGGCTGCCGGTTACCTTTTCCTTCATCCTTAATCTATTCTCATCCTTATTCTTCTTTCTCGCCCTCACTGTGGCTTCTAGGGTAATAAATTCCGGGCGTAAAATCCTGTCCCATTCGGATGTCCGGGAGGGCAGTGCCCAAGCGACCACGGTCATCGGAAGCATCAACTTTCTGATTCACTACTGCAATATCCGCGGTATCAGGTCTAATCTTAATGCTATTCACCAACATCTTGAACAATTACAACCTAATATTTTGTTTCTATCTGAAACACAAGTCTCCTCTGAAAGCTCCGAGTCACCCGAATTGCAATTTCCTCAATACCATCTTCACTCTAACTTTAGATATAAAGGAGGCATACATGCCTACATCAAGGACAGAATTGCTTGCAAGAGGGTTTCTTCCTTAGAAAATAAAAATTTTGAGGTGATTTGGTTTAAACATTCTGGTCCTAATTTTGTGAAATTCTACTGTTGCATTTATAGGTCTCGTAACGACAGTAACTTTCAAGACTTCTTCGATTACCTTAGTATGAAAGTTGACTATCTCCTGTCTCAGTTTCCATCTTGCGATATCTCAATTGTAGGCCATTTCAATGTTCATAACACTAATTGGCTTCAGTTTTCATATACTACAAATCCTGCTGGTCATAGTGCAGAAACATTTGCTATTTCATGTGATCTCACACAAATGATTTCTGAACCCACAAGAACCCCTGATAACCCTAACCATACTCCACATCTTCTAGATCTCTTTCTTAAATCAAACCCTCTTGTTTATAAAGCTTCCGTTCTTTCGCGTTTAGGTCTTTCCGACCATTGTCTAATAGAAATCTTTTCTTACTGTACCTAATTCCACTGTTGTTCGCAAAACCGATAGAACTTTGTGGTGTTTTAAGTCAGCTCGATGGAGTAATTTACGGGATTTCTTTGCAACCTTTCTATGGCGTGAATATTGTTTTAAGTCGTCCTATTCTTCGGACATCGCTCTTTCAGTATACTATACTATATTAAATGAAAGTCTAATAAATCGATCGACAGTCATGTAGAATACGTTGGTGCTAGAAATATCTGCAAAAGTATCATCACTAAAACTAAAACGTTGTTCGAACAACGAAGATGCAATGAACTGGCTAAGCTTCTCCTTTAGGCAGTCGTAAATTTTGGTCTTTAGCTAAAGCCATTAGTAAAAATTTTGGAACATCTCCATTCCCTCCCCTGACATCTATTGACGAATCGGTAGTTGCTGATTCTGTAGACAAAGCCAATGTTTTTGTAGATATGTTTCCATCAAACTCGTGTCTCAATGATTCTGGAAAACATGTGCCCCTGGCCAACTCTTCTTCATACGCTATGAAACCAATTCATTTTCGGTACAAGCTCTTGGAATCGATCATCAGTAGGCTTGATCTCAATAAGGCGACTGGCCCAGACGGTATCCCAGCTATTGTCTTTAAAAAATGTTCCCCCTAACTAGTACCAGTCCTATCTAAGCCTTATACGATCTCTATGTCTTCTGGGGAATTCACTTCATCATGGAAGTTAGCAAATGTTCAACCTATTCCCAAAAAAGGCGACAAGACCGATCCCTTAAACTACCGACCGATTGCCATCACTTCCATTTTGTCTAAAATCATGGAAAAGCTATCAATCAGCAACTTCTAACGTTCCTTGAAACTAACAAACTCCTTAGTGACCACCAATATGGGTTTAGGCAAAGTCGTTCAACAGGTGATCTTCTTTTATATGTGATCCAAGTTTGGAACAATAAAGTAGAACAGTCCAGTGAAACAGATGAGTTGCTTTAGATAGATCAAAGGCATTTGACCAAGTTTGGCATAAGTGTTTATTTGCCAAACTCACCTCGTATGGGTTAAATGATACGCTCATCAACTTGGTTTCTAGTTTTCTTGATAAAAGACGAATACGTGTCGTAGTTGATGGCTTTTTTTCAAAAGAAGTTAGCATTAACGCGGGCGTACCACAGGGATCCGTTATAGCGTCTACACTTTTTCTGCTGTACATAAATGACCTTATTTCCTCAACAACTAACCCCGTCCATTGCTTTGCTGAGGATAACACTCTTCACTATACTTCATCTCAGTCTACTCATAGTGATAATCCACCTTCTATGTCAAATCAAGGAATTAAAGCTGAAATGTAAAATTCAATCAAGAAAGAAATTCAACGTATTCTCGAATAGTGAAGCAATAATCTAGTTAAATTTAATGCTAACAAAACTCAGTGTTGCCTTGTGTCCGCCAAAAAAGATCGATCATTTCCTGTTGTAAGTATGAATGGCTCAGTTCTTAAGTTTTCAGACTCTATTACTCTGTTGGGTATGGCTGTATCTTCAAATCTCTCATGGGTTGACCATCTTCTGCCAGCTACCAAAACAGCTGCTCGTAAAATAGGCTTTTTGTACAGATCTAAGCAGTACTTTACCTCTGGAAAACTCCTTCTGCTGTATAAGGCCCAAATTCGGCCTCATCTGGAATACAATTCTCACCTCTGGGTTAGTGCTCCCCAATACGCCCTCTATATCGTTGATCGTATTGAAAAGAGAGCGATTAGGCTTATAAATAATCAATCATTGGTTTGAGTTTGGTCATATTAGTAATGAGCCATCTTCCCTGTAATTCCATGTCGCGTATTGCGCATTTTTTAGGCCAAGAGGACAACTGCTGTGTAGGAGAGCTCTGAATTTGGGCGAGTTTGTTCTAGTTGTCAGGGTGTTACTTTTGTCGACTATTTTGGTTTAGATTTTCTCACTCCACTCTTCAGACTTTTTCTTTTTGATGCTCTCAGTCGGAAGTAATCTGAAGATGTTGGTGTTTTTCACGATACCAATATTGTCTTTCTTTAGTTTTTATTCTCCTTTGGTAATACTACAATCGAACCGCTGTTACTTTTCCGGTTCAGGACAGCTTGCCTGCTTAATCGGTAGGTTTTGTAGTTGCGCAGTGCGCCCAAATTGTTTTTTTCCTAGTATGTAAGGGAATCGAGTGCTTTGTGCTTCAGGCTTCTTCACCATTTTTTTTAACTCCAACAGGTTGCCACAGTAGTCTTTTAGGTTCTATAGTTCCTTACATTCAGAGAGAGAAAAGGAGAGAGTAGTGTTTTCTAAATTCTCTGCAATTTCTTCTGCTTCCGTGTCGTTCTACTAATAAGAGGGAAGGATAGTCAAGACAATACCGCGAGGTTGGACCGGTAACTGATGATCTATTTAAGTTATTTAATGGATTTATATCTTATTTCTCCCAGCGGTTTAGCCAAAGCACCCGCAACAAACCCGCGTACATAACAGTATGTTGACAAGATTGATTGAGTTTCTAAACCATCATTTATGTCAATCACCTCGTATCAAAAATCTCAGTATGCAGTTTGTGTTTATGACACGATAAGTTTAAGTACCTCGATATCACTGATTTATAATACATTTTAACATAACTGAAAGTGCGTGACGGCATTGGCAACTGTAACAATATTCTAAAACGGTTTCAACAAAAAAATTAAAAGGTTTCATGTACTACATGATCGACCAGTTATAATCCTATATATCAAAAATATATTGTAAACGTCTACCATATAAAATGACGTAAAATCCATAATAATAATTTATACTTTAAAAGAATATTTAAACACTACAAAACAGCATTGAGTTAATCAGTCATTTTTATGATTATGTAACTAAACCAAAGAACCATTTTTCAACAAAGTGATCGTAATAATGAAAAGGATAAGAAAATTTTATGATTTATATTATGTAAGGAAACACGAAGACTTTTAATGGCGCATGAGAGAGATTAGCTTGAAGAAATCGATAAATCTATGCGATTAAGAAAGCTTCAAATGTGAGAAACGATTTACCACCGCAAAAAAAAAAAGTTTAAAGGGAGCAATGATGTTAAGCAATTTTTTTTGTTGTATAAATTTTGCAAAGCATCGTTATCGGAAATTTATTTTTATATATACGCAGAACCCTTAAATGGTTTCGAGTGGAAAAATGCTTGCTTGGTGAGTGCAGTTGCTTATAAATGATGCATAAATGGAACTGTCATCAATCACTGTACCTACTTTTACACATATACATAATACGTTTGCAAATTACATTTCAAATATGGACATCTTTTTACGACTAAATCGCAAATATTTACTACAGGTGCTCCAACACCGTTAGTCTATATAATATCAAATCGTGAAAGATAAACAGTCCGTTCCACTGTCACCAACGAACTTCAATTGAATTAAGCTCTCAGATGTATTTGCCTAACATTTTGCCAAGCATTTTCCGAGTAAATACAAACTTGATAAATTAAAGAGATATTTTCCTACAGAAGGTTTACACGTGCAAAGAAAAAAAAGATTTTGTTTTGGATTAAGATTCGCCCTTTTGCTATATAATTAGATTTACAAAAGAATATTTGTTACTCAAAGTAAAGTAAATTACATTAGAAGAGCGAAAATATAAATTTTGGCAAGGAATCTTTCAGAAATTCTACTAAAGTTTTCTTCTTTAGAAATAACTTTGCGGTGATGAATAAACTGTTAACTCTTTCACAAAGCATGTCTAATTATGTCAGGAGGTGTATATTTCACTTACTCTTAAAGGAAAATGCAAATTTTGTTCGTAATAAACTTCTCGTGTCATCACGTCGTCTGCTGTTTGTATTTATATTAAGAATAAAATGTAACGTATAATTTATATTGGTGCTAATCAATATAGTTTATTCAGAAAATCAGTTGCATTATAACTATTTTAATTATTATGTACGTTTTCTATACTTTCCTATTCGAAGTAAAACGCATCTGTATATAAATTGCACGTCATTGGTTTTAGTAGTGTGGGGGGACTTAAGAGCATTAATTACAGTTAATTTTGTATTGGTCTGTAACGAAAAGGTGTATAAAGATCTAATATTTACCCAGGTAACCTTAATAAAACATTCCTTAAATAAATTTTTCTTCATAAGTACTAAAACGATACTAACAATCAATTTTAATCCTCTCCGCTGTAGTTAGAAAAACCGTTGATTATTTTCTACGTCAGAGTCCCTTACTGTCCGCCCCAATACAGTAGTAACCAATTGAAGTGCCGTCGTCACGAACAGAAGCGGTAGCTGCCCACGAAATATTTTTATATAACCGTAAGTCACTGTTATGAACATACAGGGCAGTCCGAACCTCGGCTCCGAACGTAAGCCCCTACCCAGCGTAAGCGCTTTGTGATTTTTATTACAATCGCTTAACTTCACAAAAAAGAACTTAGCGTTTTCGCTCATCGTTCCGCATCGTGATCTTCGCCGCTTCGGAGTTAGATCTGTCACTGCTTGCATACGATAATACGAAGAAGCGGTCAACAGTAGAGGGGCCACAGCCTAGCCGCAAGCAGGAGCCTTCGGAATATAGCAGCAGCAGCGAAAAATTCCAGAAGCATCCAGGACACCGCCAACACCGGACTGGCGTCGTAGGTTAGCGTTTAATAAAAAGTAATTTTTAATTAATTTTAATTTATTATTTATTTTATTTTAACACTTGTTTTCCTCCTTTTCTATTTGGGTCTCCGATTTCCAAGTCTTTATTCCTCGGGGTGTGAGACTGCACCTCGGCGAAGACCCGGCCTCTCTCTAAACAATTTTTAATTTTATTTATCTTATTTCACTTTTAAACCTACTAACAACAACCGCGATGGTTAAACACGGTCGCCACCGTGCTACCCTAACAGTTGTGTCCCCAACCCCCGACGCCGTCCGTCCACCCACACCTCCACACAATCCTACGCACAAACACTCGTTTCACCTCCAATTTCCTCACGTACACGGTCCCATTCAAACGTCTCATCCATTTCCACTTCATTCGCTCACTCCTACATTTCCACTCGTTCTACTACCTCAAAAAAGCACCAAACCCGCACACACACACATACAATCCCGCACACACACACACACACACACACCCACAAACCCGATCGCTTGCCTACACCCGCTCAACCACCTGTACCCGCGTGAGCCCTACACCTGTTAACCCCAATCCTAATCATTTGTCCACCCGCTCATAATCCTCAAGATACTGCGTCCGCAATATCCCAAAATCCATTGCAAGCCAGAAATCCCTTTTTAATTCCCTCAAACCCCTTAACCCTCCCTGGTTGAATTTGACATTCAACCACAACCATACCTGTCTCTTAGAGACCTTCCCTCCCTTGCCGGATGGTACGCAGCTTAGGCTGCGACACCATTTCAGTGATCCCTCAGTAACCCTTTCCCAACTGTCCGGTCCCCGTTCATCCAACTCCAATCCTAGACCTCCCTCCTTTTTCTGCGTGATCCGTCACGTAGATAAGGATATCCTAGACGAAGAAATCCTGGGTGCGATCGACCTTCGGCATGTGAGAAAGGTCGTTCGCACCACCTGTAAGGCGACGAAAACCCCTAGGTCCCTCATCCGTGTCATTACCTCTTCCCAAGCGACCATTGAATACATCCTCGCACGCGGTGTCGTCATCTTCGGGCGACACTACCGTTGCGAACCTTCCCTCATCCCGCAACCCCTCCCGAAGTACTGCTCCATCTGCACGCAGGTGGGACATGCTTCTGAGAAGTGTCCCTCCCGTACCATCGGCTGTCCTAACTGTGACGAAAGTCACAGATCCTCGTCATGCAAATCCACCGCCAGCCCAAAGTGTAAAAACTGCGGGGAAGCGCAACCCACCTATTCCTTCCAGTGCCGGAAGCTACGGGAACCTCCCAGTTCCCCGTCGATTTTGGCATCCCTCGATTCTATCCTGTCTTCCGAAGAATCTGACTCGGAAGACTCAGCCTTCTTGCAAGTCCTTACCCACGCCCTTACAAGTATGTTTCCTGACCGGCGAGATAGGGTTGTTCGGACCGTAGACTCGCTATCCCAAACCTTCTTCCAACGGAGGATCAACATCTGCGTATCCGGTACGAGGATGAAGGTCGCCGTAATCCGTCAACCCACTCCTTAACGCCTTTCCAATGGCTATCATAGCAGTGGCCATTAATGCTAGGGGCTTTCGTCGGAAACGCCCCTTACTTAAACACTTTCTACACACACAATATGCACATCCTTTCTATCACAGAAACAAAGCTCATACACCGATGTTTACTCAATTTCAACACGTATCACTCATTCCTAACCAATAGCCACCACGGAACTGATATCTTAATTAAAAACTGCTTCTCATCCACTCCTTTTCAACTTCCTGTGCACCTACAGCATCTCGAATGCGTTGATGTGACGGTGCACTTTCCCACTCCTATAATATTTATATCATATTATAACCGAACAGGCCACAATTCCCTATCCGATGCTCTTCTAATCTATGCCTCTAGCCTTCCCAACGCAGTAATCCTAGGTGATTTCAATGCTCGCTACACCCAATTTGGTGACACCGCAACGAATGGCAACGGTAACAGACTATCATCTGCTCTGTTGCAGTTGCCGCTCCTGCGAATCGCCAACACACAGCCAACCTACTTCTAGCACTTAGGTGCCTCAATAATAGACCACATCATAGTCCACGAACCCATAGCTCACTATTTCGATCGTGAGTGCTTTTTAGGCACCACGATCACATTCCCCGGTCAAAACTTCATTCTGTCCAGCCCCCCTTCACCCCCTCTATACACAGTCATTAAAAATTTTTCAAAGCAGACTGGAATGTGTTCTCCGAACACATCTCCAACAACCTTCCCACACCTAATCTTCAAACGACCCAAGATCTTGAGAGAGCCATTAGAGACCTAACTTCCGTTATTGCGGAAGCGGTCGATAACTATGTCCTATTAAAAAACATTTCTCGAAAACCGTTCCCACGGCACATTGTGAACTGTATCAAAGTAAAAAGACAAATCTATCGTCAATTCTTGCGATCCAGGGACCCGGCTCTCAAGATCGAATACAATCGCCTTAACTCCTTAATCAGGCGAGAAACCAATAAACATTCTGAAGACTCCTGGACCAAAGCCACTTCCCAGCTAGATTATAGAAATGGTAAACTCTTCTGGCAACAGCTTGATAGACTGACCAGAAGAAAAGTAAACCCCAAATCCGACTTAACCGACCTCCAGGGCAACCTAATCTCCTCCGACCAAGGAAATGCCGATTTCTTTGGTCGTCACCTCTAATCCATTTTCCAATCCCCAGATGATCCCCAATTTGATAACCAATTCAAGGCACTCCTTGAGAGTCGCCTTGAAGATTTCCGTACCCTTAACCTTCCCGAAACCCTACTCGATAACGAGAGCCCTTTTTACGCGCCCCTATCACGCCCGACCAGGTCAGCTCATATTTCAAAAAAGGTAAAAATTCTGTCCCAGGTCATGAGGGCCTAAGCGGTCTCCTACCCGATCCATCCCTCCGTTTACTTTCCACTATTTACAATAAATGTCTTACCCTATCGTACCTCCCGACGGACTGCAAATCGGCCTCCACCGTCGTGATACCTAAACCCCACGCTGATCTTACCTCGCCCTCCTCCTACAGACCAATCTCCTTCCTGAGCTGCCTCGAAAAATGCTTTGAGCAGATTCTAACCAGGCGACTCAGAGACCACCTAGAATACAACGACCTCCTTCCCAGCAGCCAATTCGACTTCCATCCCAACCGAACGTGTCACGATTCCTTGTTGGAGCTGCTTACAGAGACCACCAGAGCATTCAATCACAAGCAATGCAATCTGGCTGTGTTTCTGGACATTAAGCAAGCATTTGACAGGGTCTGGCGCGCCGGTCTCCTGCAAAAATCCGAAACCTTAACATACCTGACCCCTTCGCCAAACTCCTACTCTCGTACCTGAGCAATCAGTCACTTCGGGTCAAAGTAGGGAAAACCTTCTCCGATCCTTTTCAATCTACAGAAGGCGTTCCGCATGGTTCTGCCTTAGCCCCTATCCTTTACATCATCTTTGCATCCGAAATTCCCGAAGTTACCCAACTCGGAGTAGTTCGCGGATGACACCGCCTTTTGGGCTGTTAATCGGAACGGCGAAACGGGCTCCCGCCTCGTATCCAAAACCCTACGGAACGTCTCTAACTGGGCGAACCAGTGGAGAGTCTCTGTCAATCCCACCAAAACCCAAACAATCTTTTCTGACATCCTCATTACGCAGGGGATAAGTTCCCCAATCTTGTCTCCAGAAACGTCTCCCTCACCCTTGACCAGGAAAGGCTCACACTCCAAGATGAAATCACCTACCTAGGAATCCTCTTTACTAGAACTCTCAATTGGCTCCCCGATGTAAAAAGAACACCAAACAGGATTAGAAACCGCGCAAACCTACTGAGCGCCCTTTGGGGTAGAATCAGAGGTTGGCACCCCAAAACACTTCTACACACATATAAAACATACATCCGCCCTGTTATGGATTTCCGAGCTCCTATATACGTAAACATTAACACCAATCACCTTTCTTCAATCGTCTCCTGTGAACGCCGAATTTTTAGACGGATACACAGGATCCCCTCAGGTTCCCTAATGACCTAACCCTACAACACGCCAATATGCCCCCAATCACAAACCGTATCCAAAAACTCTAGGAAAACTTCGTCTATAAAAGAATTTTCGGCAACACTATCCCAACAAATGAAATCCTTACCACTCCCTACAACTACCGCTTTCTCAAATTCCCTCGAAAAAAACACAAATTAAAATGCGAACAACCTCCTGAAATCCTCACACAACTCCTCGGCGACCTCCCCTAGGAGGTAGAAGAATCCCTCGATAATACCCCATATGCCCTCCGTATCCCCCTGGTTATTCGATGACAACCCAGCATGACATGGGCCAACGATTCATTTAATTACACTGCACACCACACTAACGCACACGCACACTAAAATAAGTAATTACTAACCATAATCATGAGCATACTAACAAACAAAAATTATGAACATACCATTTGAGGTTTAGAACTCGATCTGTAAAGGTTAAATTACATAAAGACAGATTTATCTATTTTCACAAAAGAAGACAAGCTCGTTTTCGCAATTCCCGCGTACGCCGCTGTCCATGGATAACGGATTCCAGGCCCCTGAACCCTTGACGGACAGCGCTAAAGCCATGGAGCAGACAACGGCATGATATTACTCCAGGGAGAAAGTGCCGCCAGTAATCCTTCGTCAGAAGAAGAACTAGGTCCGTTCTCCCGCGAGATGGACCGACAATGGATCGCCCTCCCGAGAGCCAAGGCCGTCAGTGAGGAAATCCGGATCCAGTCTGCCTCACTACAGGAAAGAGGCACGCTGATGAGGTATATGGATGGGTGTGGTAGTCCGTACTACACCTATCAGTCAAAGCACGAGCGATTCACTAAGATATTAATGTACTTTCTGTTTACAGGATAAGCAGCGAGGACGCCCGGTCTCCCTCATGATGGTAAAGTTTTCGACCGAGGAAGATAACAAGAAGATCCGGGGGGTGAAGCACGTCGCTCGCCTCCGCGTGACTGCGATGAAAATCCGGCATTGGGCAGTGTCACCATTGTCAGGGTTTCCATCACGCACAGCGTTGCTTCTGCACGCTGTGTAAAGTGTGGCGGAGATCACCACTCCAGTGAATGCACGAAACCCCGTACAGACCGTGGTAAATGCGTTAACTGCGGTGGGGACCTCCCCGCTAGCTACAGGAGCTGCTCGTAGTTCCCTCGACCTCCACAGACAAGGAAGACGGAAGGACAACAGCGACCGAAGAGGACACCGCTGACTTTGGCTGACAAGGCGGAAGTACCGAGAGCGGCTCCTGCCGCTATTGTCGCCCCGCCTGTCCAACCTGCCTTAGTGTCGGCGCCTTATTGGCCTGCTCGGAGGTCTCGATATTGATATGGCCCTACCTGTCGTCCGCAAGATGGCAGCGGCCGCTCACTCAGGCGCAAATTGCAATGGACCTGTGGGGAGTGATCCTTATGCACGGTTCAGAGGTGGTGGCCCTTTTTAGGTAATCATACAAAGGTCCAGAGCGAATACTTCAGGTACGCGGGGCATCAGAAACATTAGCCACAACCGAGCGATAAGAGGACAGTCCACACGATAGCTACACCACCAACAGCATCACCACTACAACGCATTTTTTTTGCATACCACAAATCTCAACACAAGATGTGAACAGGCCTTACACAAAATCACGAAACCCAACAACTACGCAATCCACGCGATGAAGAGGATGAAGAATCCTGAGCAGCACACCACCAACATTACACAATACATTATTACTTATTTTATTTTATTGAATAATATAGTATCATTGTAATATATATTGTAAATACCTACACCGGGCGGTCGTAAAGAAAGGAATAAATTCAATATCTCGTAAAGCACAATTTTTTTCAAAAATCGCTCGGACCCGTCGATTTTATATTTTTTCGGGGCAGATTTTTCGAAAAAAAAAATTTTATACAGGGTGTCTCAAAAAAGATTTGCTAAAAAAAATTTTTTTTTTCAAATTGCAACTTAATTTTTTTATTGCATTTTTGGATTTCCCTTACAATTCTAAACATTTGTCATGTAGCATGTGCTATACCTAAGTCCAAGCGTTTTGGAGTTATTCGCATTCAAAATTTAAACCAAGATGACCCGATCTAACACAACTAGACTTTTTTTATGGGGATACCTTAAAGGCAAGGTATTTAAAAGCCAACCGGCAAATCTAGATGATTTAAAACAACGTATCCGTCAAGAAATACGTCGAATAACGCCCGAAATGGTTCGAAATGTGCAGCAGGAATTTGTAGATCGCTTAGGCTATTGTCAGTTGACTAACGGAGGACATTTCGAACATTTGCTGAAATAAAATTATTTTTAAGTTTACGAATCTTTGTTTTCGATATAATAAAACGTTATAAAATTATTTTATTTTTCGTTTTCTGCATGACCTTTTTTCAATTTTTAAATTTTGAATGCGAATAACTCCAAAACGCTTGGACTTAGGTATAGCACATGCTACATGACAAATGTTTAGAATTGTAAGGAAAATCCAAAAATGCAATAAAAAAATTAAGTTGCAATTTGAAAAAAAAAATTTTTTTTAGCAAATCTTTTTTGAGACACCCTGTATAAAATTTTTTTTTTCGCAAAATCTGCCCCGAAAAAATATAAAATCGACGGGTCCGAGCGATTTTTGAAAAAAATTGTGCTTTACGAGATATTGAATTTATTCCTTTCTTTACGACCACCCGGTATATAGTTAATGTATCATAAAAGTTTTAATAAACTTTGAGAAACTTGAACATGAACTTATGAATACACCGTATTGGTAGGCCAGTGGTAACCCGATCTGCTTAGCAATCGAAATGTAAATGGTTCGATTGTCGTTACTGCCTACCCACTATGCGGTTTTTTCCGGGTTTTTTTCTCATACACATACAGCGGCACTATCACCACCTATGCGCACATTACGTACGGCTGGGGAAGTATCTTCCCCATCAGAACCGTAACTACGTTGCTTCCAATCCTATCCCGACTAAACTTATCCTTTATCCCACCTTACATACATTCGAGGTGTATTTATGTCGGTAATCTATAACTGATTGAAAAAGCTTGGAAAAATCAAGCAGCCACCGTCCCTCTTGAAGAGGAAATAAAACACGTTGCCTTTTTTTCCTTCAAAACCCACTCATTTCTTTCAGCTCCGCTTGCGGTTTCAACACTTAAATGACGTTTACCTTCGGTACCAAACCTGAAATCGTTTAAGAAAAATCGTTCCTACGCGAAAGTACACACACCTACTATTACACTGAAGAAAGGCGGTTTGCAAGATTATTTGCCCAACTCTTCATTTTCCCACTACCAAATAACCGTACGTGCAGGATAGCCGTCCAGTGTCTTAGTTTTCTAACATCAGACTAACCTATAAAATACCCGAGTAGATGTCTTCGTCAAACAGGAAGGTTAATATACACATTACACACATATCTACATGCCGCCGTAGTCAAATAAAACGTGCAGGTGAACGTAACATCTTCAGACGACGACAGGTCTAGATCTCTTTACTATTTTTATCATAGAAACTTCAAACACGAGGACTTGCCCAGCAGTGAGTAATATTTATATTCACTTAACCTAAATTCTGTTTCAGAAACAATTACTTCTTTACGAAGTCCCACTAGAAATCCCGTTTATTTAAACCGCAACCTTAATCCCAAAGGGTGTAATGATTTGCTTGAAACCGTTAATGATAATTATCACCTGAAATTTCGAGGTTTATTGCAGTCCTGTACATTTATATGAATAAAATCCCAGATGACATAATAATCCATCTGTTAATATCCTGTGCTATTTACAGTGTAATCACTCGCTATTCAAATTTTGAATGAAATATTTCCTGTAAATCATATTTAATTCCTCCCTAGAAACAATAAAAATCCAGTAATCTATTTTTAGTAATTAATATTAATATTAATAATATTAATTAATATTAATAATAACCTTAAAGACTCCAAATCGATTTATGTACGTAAACTTCTCTTCTTTAAAAAGCTCATTGCTTTGTTAGCATTATTTACAAAATCAAGGATATCGTACCCTTCGTTCCCTTCGGAAATAGTTTCAAAAAGGAAATAAACATAAACTCTTTTAATACTATGCACGTACGAATGTCCTGTATTTGCTACTACAGAGATGTATCCAGCTAAATTTGAAAGTTTAACAAAAAAAGGTGTTTTGATTGGGAGCACACATCAATACCTTGTAACGCCCTCGACGCCTTCCCTTTTCGAAGATTAGTTAATTAATTAATTGGTGCAAGTTTTGTACAACTCTCATTTACTCTACCGCGACTTAGCTTAAATGTTTATGTGCGCATGTATATCACTAATGGAGATTGCTTTATAAATTCGCAACCTTTACTACACCGTCGAATAAACAACCTCCGAATGTTCTTATACGATTTTGTATTGCCTATTTGCTTACCTCTAAATAAACTATTGTTTCAACTCTCAAAGCAAAAATATATACAGAAATATAATGCTTAACTTACAATTCAATATATTTCGAAATGTGGAAAAGTAATATGTGCCTGGATCTATTTATAGACAGTAAGTAATTATTTGGAAAAAGCTAGCTAAAATACGTTAATTTAAAAATTAATAAAATTACTTCGATACGGCTCTGGCGTCTGGTAAGGGTTAAAACGGGCCTCTAAAATATTTAAAAGGTGTACTTCCTTCAATGCTATCAGCTTGAATACAAACGTTATACATTTCTACAAAAATCCTATGTAGGTCAATGTTCGGTAGAAGTAAAATCGATATTTTTAAACTCACCTATTTGATTTTGTATCTTATGGTTTTCACACACACACACACACACACACACACACACACACACACACACACACACACACACACACACACACACACACACACAATATATATATATATATATATATATATATATATATATATATATATATATATATATATATATACCGTATACAGATTAAACTATTTTGTTATTACCGAACACGAAAAATTAGATCTATTATTAACAGGATACAATTCTACTAATCGGATTGGGATTAAATTAATGGTAATAAAATTATTGACACTTTGTAGAAGAAAAATTGTTAACTACACTGCACTGCACTAAATTTAACGAGATGTCGGGCTACCGGAATGCATCTAGGACAGGTTCTTTGGTACTCTTTTGTTGCCAGATGCATGATTCAGTTACGTGAAAACGTATTAAGAGGCCGCTTTATTATAAAAATGCATGCTGGGTTACGCATAGTGATTGTTTTAATGTCGTTAGATTTTACTGCCTCCGACCAAGTGGATGTTTTTTTATTAAGAGAAAGGATGTGCACTTGGAATGTAAGTCACTTGGGGACTTTCTATAACAAATCAGGTACGGACTAAGTGTGCTGGGATGTCGGACTCCCGGAATACATCCTGGCAGGTTTTTTGATACTCTTCTACTGCCAGAGGCAGTGATTTACGGAGCTCTGGTCAATCGGGAACACGCTTTAAGCGTTCAACAACGTTTCTTAATAAAACCGGAACAGGAGATTCATTAAATCAGGTCTAACAGGACATGTGGTTCATACCGGGGTTTTTCGTTCATAAATATTCATTAAGATTTACTTAAAAAAAACGGCCTACGTCTACAAAGTAGACAAACAGAGGAACTAAGCTAAACACCAAGTTTGGCTTTTAATCTTTAGGTAATATTATGAATCAGAAGAGTAATTTGGGTAAATACTTTACATTTGTTTCTGGACGGCAGGATTGTGGATACTGTACGGCAACTAATTACCGAACAGGAAAATTCGTTTCAAGTAAATATTCTCGGTATAACTTCTAGGATGTCGATGTCAAACTGGAAATAATCATCTCAGACAACAAACAACGTACAGTTAATGGAAGTAATGATTACTTTTGTAACGTAATTTTATAACAAGAATCTATCGCAAAAATTGAATAGAGTGTTCTGGATCTGAGTCAACTTTTATACACGATTGTGCCTTTCAGGTGTATTCTACCTGGTCAGTGTGTGGATGTGTGTAACCAAAGGTACTAGTTGACAATGACAAACATCCATTCCTTCTAGCGAACTTTGGCTATGTGTCGGTGCAGTAGGGTTACATTCCGTCCGTCCGACGACGTTAACAATCGGCGCTGACTTGCTTCCCTGCGGTAATCTTTCCTATGCGTATTTTATGGTATAGGGGTTCAAAAATTTACATGTAAGTGATAGAAGCTCTAAGTGAATTCTGGTCGGGAGCTGATTAGGAAAGGTCCAAAGCTACAAAGTTTGTGAAAAATAATCCGTGTCCGGTCAAGCGGTACAGAGGCAGAATGTTTGAAACGGCGAAGGCTCAGAAAGGAACTCCGCGTCTCAATATCAATTTCAATTTTAACTTAGTTTATTAGAGTATTTGAATTTTAACAACATACGGTTTTATAGCTATGCAATACACAGTTAGAGGTATAATATATAGTATAGTATTATATGGTGTTCTACTCAGAAACTGTTTCTTTGGCACGTGCAGTGTGCAGTTGATGGTTGGTGTGGCGTTATGGTATGTCTGTTCACATCGTGTTGTGATGTTTGTGAGTTCCCAAAACAATCCTTGTGTAGGTATTGTTGCTGTGTGAACTTGTTAGTTCAGATTAAGTTAGATTGTAGGAGAAACTTAACTATATCAATTTATCTACTGGAGTACAGGCATATCGATTACATTACTGCTCACCTTGGAAAGGGCTATAGTGGGAGGAGAGGTACTGATAAAGATTCTCCGGTCAAACATTGCAACACCAAAGCAAGGATTGCATTCTGAACCTGCATTTAAATAGAATTAACATCCTATTATCAATTTAGTTTATAACGAATGCAAAAAAAAGTGACAGTACGAGAAATCCGAAATTAGACCGTAGATATGTTAAAACTTGCACTAACTGAACAACAAAAATGTAGCAACATTAAAACTCTACTAAATAAAGATAATTAGGTAAAGAGCAACGACCATTTTGTATCCGTTAGTCATCTTGTATCCATGGGCCATTTTGAAACCTCTATTTCTTCTTTGTGCCAGCCACTAGGTCCAATACCCTTGTGGTAGGTATCTTTGCGGTGGTTAGTAGCTTCTTTGGTATTGTTGTTGCTTCTGGTAGCTTTTTCAGAGGCCATATTGTATCCTCGATGTTTTCGCTCCGCAAGCGACTAGACTCTTTGTCCTTGAGACAAGTCACCTTCTGGTGGCTGGCAGATTCTTCAGTATTATTGTTATTGCTTTAGGTAGGACTATAGATTTGTGACAGGTAGTGATTGATAGCTTCTTTAGCGCTTCCGTTAGGAATTACATGGGAATCGAATCCCACACAGTTTTGTATGGTAGCCTTATTTATTCACCACTCTGCAAGCGGAACATACTGAAAATATTATGTTATAGTTGTATTAATAGCTACATGTTTAATTTGGGACGTCAGAGCCTCGACCGACGTCGTTGCTAATTGATTGAATTGGTCGATTCCTCCGACATCTACTTCCGGTAGAAGAATACACCCCGAAAAAATATATTAAAACTGTACCGTACAGCTTTATACGGTACATTTATTCGCTAAGTAGTGCGCTAGCAGCACATATTGAAGATATCGTTGTAGATGTTGTGTTAATAGCTCCATTTTCAATATGTGCTGTTATTGATGTGGTTAACAAATGAAGCTATCATATAAAACTGTATACGTTCAATTCGCATATAACGCAATATTTCTACAGGGAGTAGACGTAAAAGAAGTTACCGGAAGCATCAACCGAAGGCCAGAGACGTCGATTGAGGGTCTATTAAACATGGAGCTATTAATACATCTTCTACATATTTTCAATATGTGCTGCTATTGTGTTGTATTGTATTGTATCCAGCCATCAGTTTTTGGCAATAGATTTTGGAACATTGTGAGGAACACACTTGATGAGGAGAGGTCAGCGACTGTACCGACAACGGACATCGAGCTCTGAGGCCCTGAGCATTTCGCGACTGAATACCCTTGCATTCTGATTGTGTAAGGCAAAACCATTCAAGTGCTTATTGCTATTTTGATTTGTAATAAATATAAATGTTATTTTTTTTTAAATTAATAAAATAACAGTTGGTTGATATAGAGTACACGTTACCGGTTTTGTAGTATTTACAAGATTTCTTGCAATTATTTGCATGTGCGTTGTTCTAATGCCCATTACAACTCATGTAGTAAATTACATTTTCCACTTCAGTTGTTAGCGCAGACTTCTAGAGTTATTTATACTTTCTGATGTAACTAAATTGCTTAGATTAAAAAATTATCTATTTTAATACTTAACGTTAACTGCTCAGTAGATAGCTCTTTTACTTTTTAATTTTTCATTTGTTTATAGGTAAATAACCAGCTAAGTTTTTATTAGATTTACTTACACTTATAGTGTTAATTTAAAAAGATACAATTGACTGTTTACTTAGGCAGGTAAACACTTGGCACAAACTATTTTTTTATTAGAATGTTCACCGCATGCTGTCAGATTGCACTTTTCGCACACACTACTTGGAAGTTCTAGATATGTTTGATGGACAAATGTGACATCCTTTTCTTCTTTTGGTAGGCAATTGTGCTGGTTAAGCTACTGCTGGCTGCTGACTTGTCCCCACGGTGTCCTCTGTTACTGCGGTATGGTATTTAGTTAGCCATTTCTTCCTCGTCTTGTAACATGGGACTTTAAGAGTTCGGTTGCAGTTTCTCTCAAAAAGATTTTTCTGTGAGAATTGGGTTTTCGCTGATTCAAAGTAGGATACAAAATTTTCTATATTATCAGTGATGCAATTCCAACAACAATAATATTCTGGAAAAATGCTACTGGCCGACGTAAAACGAATATCTATTCGTTTTACGTCGGACTCTGCATTCATATGCCATTTGACCAAGCGTATCCACACCACCTTTCGTTTCGTTATAGTATATATTTACCTCTGATTGACCTTGATCACTATCTACTTTGTTATTATGGTGCGTAGTAGAAAGGAAAGTGACAATTCGATTTTTGCGTGGTAGGAAGGAAACTAATGTTATATTTTTACAAGACCTAAACATGTTAGCACCAACGCTGCGGTTGGTTCCTACTAGGTTAAAACTCTGAAGGTATGTATCGTCTGTTTTTTTTTTCATATCAACTAGCCCGTTAGCATATAACAATTTTGCAACGTCCAGACTCGTGAAGTAATTATTAAATGTCACGTTTCTGTTCGTTAGATGGTATGGTTCACACAATTTGGTGACTACAGTAAATCCTAAATTTTCTGCTCCGTTATTACCATATTTTACAAGATATGGTATTCCAGACAAAGGATAGCTTGCCTTACTATCACAAATCACTATATCTTCATTCCGTACATATCAGGTTTCGAAGATATGTATTCCACGAAAAGGAATCAATTGTAATAGTGTCTCCGGGTTGGTAAAATTTATTTAGTTTGCAATTTATATCTTCCCACAGTTCTCTGATAGGAGCTAATTTGCCTTTTGATTTGCGCTCTATCCTGGTGGTTTTATCATCAAACCCTAAGACGATTGACATACACGCGTACCCATTCTTATCCATAGTAGCACGAAAAATTAGATTACCAAATATTGGGGTCTACATTACCTCGATTATTGACACCGATGGTTAGCCATAATCCTAAAAACGCTTGTAGTTCAATATAATCGATTGGTTTCCACTTATTTTGCAGTATTCTATACGCTTCAGAATTGGTATGTTCCAGAAAGAATTCTAGTGCACTTCTGTTGGAGAATAAATCGAAGCTATCAATCAGGCCTTGGCTTACTTTCCTTGGAGGCAGAACCACTTTATGAATACGTCTGCGAATGATATTATGATGTGGAGTGTTTCCTGATTTTTCCGGCTCTGAGTTAAATTTTGTTCCGTCTTTACTCAAGTATTCAGTAATAGGAGTATTATAATTACTATTATTTGATCCATCTTCGTTTTCATTATCGCTATATACTTGATCATCGGTCTCCGATGGAACTTCTTTGTAATCATTTTCACTATCAGAAGCACTATCTACAGCAAAATCCGCCTTATTGTCGCTAAATGCATAATTATCATTATCACTATCTTCGAAATCACGCCTAAGTTCATCCTCAGTTAGATATTTACATTTGGCAATATTGATACTTAACCTACATCCAAAGAGTTGTGTAAGTAAAAATAAAAATAACGCTATTGTTTCTTACCTTAAAACTTCCTATAGTAATACAGTAATAATTTTCATTCCTGTACGTGTCCCCTCACAAGCATAGATTACACAAAGATAAGAAACAGATAGCAACGTCTATATAAAAACTTGACACCTAACAATAGAACGTCTGCAACTAACAACAAGCACACACCAAATGAATGTTTCTACGACAATGCTTCAAATGCAGTAGAAACATTGCAAGCCATGTCTACCATGTCTCGACAAACCAACGGAATGTTTACGGAAGGTATTCTTGAACAGGCTGAGATTTTCCTAACGTGCTAAGGCACTCAGGAATACTAGGAGGAGGTTAGGGATATTTTAGGCTACCGAGAAATGTTTATGAATGTATCACGTGTGTAAGTGAGATCCACAGAGAAAGGACCTGTAGGTATTTAAGCAAACTGTCTAGCTCAATGTCGGTTCGGGCGGGGTTGAGAAATAAGAGATGTTAATGCCGGTGCCAGAAGCCGCTCCCCTTTAGTAGGAACAGGCACCACTATCCCGACTTTTGGATAGTGATGGGGAAAAAGACGGGCAGTGAAAACAGTAAAGGAACACACCAAGGTAGGGGAAATAAGAGACCACTGTAGTGTAACTAGCAAACTATAATATAACCAGCCAAAAGAATCAAAGATAAATATGTGTGGGTACTACTCCACTCAAAAAGTATATTTAATGGAACAAAAAAAATATCTTTAATCTAAGCTATTCAACTAAAATATATCGTGGAACATAGGAATGAAAATTTGACTAAATAAATAAAATGTCGGTCACTACGGTTATTAACCAGAATAAAAAATATATCTAAAATTTAAACGTTTCCCTCCATACAATGAAAGATCTTTCGTTGTGTTGACCTGAAAGAAAAACATACACAGTGACGTTAGCACAGCATTCGAAAGTACTCAAACTTAATAAACTGTACTTGCTGTAGTTGTACAACATCCAAAAACAACCGTAGATATAATTGAGACACTAGTTAAACCTAAATTAAAGTACAAATGGCCCTTCGACAGAACAGTTCAGTTTTCCCCTTTTATGTATTTAATAGCAAAATAAACTGCAGGAAAAGAAGACTAACACTGGCAACTGAACGTTTCCTCCAAAGGTTAAATGTAAACAGTAAAATGTTTAAAATAATTATCTTTTTTGGGTGTTTTTAATGGTGTATTTTAAATTATACAATGTAAACGTTTCGATAACACTTACAGTTATCTTCGACAGTAGTAATATTTGTTAAAAATTGTTAAAGATGTTGTAAACAATTTTGTCAAAGTTGAAAAATTAAAGCATAAACATCAGCCTGCTATTAATATAACAGTTTGAGAAACGTATACAGCCAACTATAAAATTAAATTTTAGTAAAGAATAACTAGGTCATTAAAAATTAAATATTGTTAAACTGCCTTAAAGATGACAAATCAGAACACCCTGTACGGCGAAAGCTAACAATGAAATTTGTCAGCCAAAAAAGACATTTAACAAAATTTAATCGAGTTATGATGATGTAAGTGTAAAGTTGTGAAAAACTTCAATTTGAAAATGATAAAAGCATTCACAAATCCAAGCATTACATTAAATAAAATTATCCAATTACATCTAACAAAGAGATATCTTTATCAATAAGTGGAAGAGTTATTAACAATGAAAAGTATAATGCAGAACGTTTTTTGTAATTTTTAATTTTAATTTAATTTCAACTACTTATGTTAAATTATAGTGCTGTGGTAATTTAACATATAATTGTAAACATTTGCTTCAAGGTCTAGGAAAACACAGCAAAAACGAAACCACAATTAAAACGTATCATTATGCTTTTTAAATTATAAGATGCCAAACCCATTTAAACGGAGATTTTCTTCTTATCTATTAAAATTATTGGGGTGTTTATATATTTCAATAGCTTCACGTTGTAAACGAACATAATAATAGGTGGTAGGCATGTATACTCCATGCCAGCCGGGAGTACCACCACCCTTACCATGGGCTCCTTAATATTGGGTCTCCGATTTTCTGAGCTCGGTAAGGGCTGCCGGTTACCTTTTCCATCATCCTTAATCTATTCTCATCTTATTCTTCCTTCTCGCCCTCACTGTCTTCCTATCGGATTAAAAGTCCCAAATTAAAAAATAAGATGGCTGTGGTTTCTAGGGTTATAAATTCCGGACGTAAAATCCTGCCCCATTCGGATGTCCGGGAGGGCAGGGCCAAAGCGACCTCGGTCATATCAACTTTCTGATTCACTACTGCAACATCCGCGGTATCAGGTCTAATCTTAATGCTATTCACCAACATCTTGAACAATTACAACCTGATATTTGTTTCTATCTGAAACACAAGTCTCCTCTGAAAGCTCCGAGTCACCCGACTTGCAATTTCCTCAATACCATCTTCACTCTAACTTTCGATATAAAGGAGGCGTATGTGCGTACATCAAGGACAGAATTGCTTGCAAGAGGGTTTCTTCCTTAGAAAAAAAAATTTTGACGTGATTTGGTTTAAACATTCTGGTCCTAATTTTGTGAAATTCTACTGTTGCATTTATAGGTCTCCTAATGACAGCAACTTTCAAGACTTCTTCGATTACCTTAGTAGAAAGTTGACTATCTCCTGTCTCAGTTTCCATCTTGCGATATCTCATTTGTAGGCGATTTCAATGTTCATAACTCTAATTGGCTTCAATTTTCATCTACTACAAATCCCGCTGGTCATAGTGCAGAAACATTTGCTATTTCATGTGATCTCACACAAATGATTTCTGAACCCACAAGAATCCCTGATAACCCTAACCATACTCCACATCTTCTAGATCTCTTTCTTACATCAAACCCTCTTGTTTATAAAACTTCCGTTCTTTCGCCTTTAGGTCTTTCCGACCATTGTCTAATAAAATCATTTCTACTGTACCTAATTCCACTGTTGTTCGCAAAACCGATAGAACCTTGTGGTGTTTTAAGTCAGCTCGATGGAGTGATTTACGGGATTTCTTTGCAACCTTTCCATGGCGTGAATATTGTTTTAAGTCGTCCTCTTCTTCGGACATCGCTCTTTCAGTATCTGAAGTCATCCTCATGGGAATGGAGTTATACATTCCGAAAAAACAGTACCGTGTAGGTCATTCACGTTCCCAACCCTGGTTCAATAAGGCTTGTTCTGATGCAATATCTTTAAAAATAAATGTTACATTAAATGGAAATCTAATAAATCGGTTGACAGTCATGTAGAATACGTTGGTGCTAGAAATATCTGCAAAAGTGTCATCACTAAAACTAAAAAGTTGTTCGAACAACGAAAATGCAATGAACTAGCTACATCTCCTTTAGGCAGTCGTAAATTTTGGTCTTTAGCAAAAGCCATTAGTAAAAACTTTCGAACATCTTCATTTCCCCTGACATCTATTGACGGATCGGTAGTTGCTGATTCTGTAGACAAAGCCAACGTTTTTGTGGATTTGTTTGCATCAAACTCGTGTCTCAATGATTCTGGAAAAGATGTGCCCTAGTCAACTCTTCTTCATACGTTATGAAACCAATTCATTTTCGGTACAAGCTCTTGGAATCGATCATCAGTAGGCTTGATCTCAATAAGGCGACTGGCCCAGACGGTATCCCAGCTATTGTCTTAAAGAAATGTTCCCCCGAACTAGTACCAGTCCTATCTAAGCTCTATACGATCTCTATATCTTCTGGGGAATTCCCTTCATCATGGAAGTTAGCAAATGTTCAACCTATTCCCAAAAAGGTGATAAGACCGATCCCTCAAATTACAGACCAATTGCCATCACTTCCATTTTGTCTAAAATCATGGAAAAAGCCATCAATCAGCAACTGCTCACGTTCCTTGAAACTAACAAACTCCTTAGTGACCACCAATATGGGTTTAGGCAAAGTCGTTCAACAGGCGATCTTCTTTCATATGTGACCCAAGTTTGGAACAATACAGTAGAGCAGTCCGGTGAAACAGTTGTAGTCGCTTTAGATATCTCAAAGGCATTTGACCAAGTTTGGCATAAGTGTTTACTTGCCAAACTCACCTCGTTTGGGTTAAATGATACGCTCATCAACTGGGTTTCTAGTTTCCTTGATAAAGACGAATACGTGTCGTAGTTGATGGCTTTTTTCAAAAGAAGTTAGCATTAACGCGGGCGTACCACAGGGATCCGTTATAGCGCCTACACTTTTTCTGCTGTACATAAACGACCTTATTTCTTCAACAACTAACCCCATCCATTGCTTTGCTGACGATAGCACTCTTCACTGTAGTTCATCTCAGTCTACTCATAGTGATAATCCACCTTCTATGTCAAATCAAGAAATTAAAGCTGAAATGGCAAATTCAATCAACAAAGACATTCAACGTATTCTCGAATGGGGAAGCAATAATCTAGTTAAATTTAATGCTAACAAAACTCAGTGTTGCCTTATGTCCGCCAAAAAGATCGATCATTTCCTGTTGTAAGTATGAATGGCTCAGTTCTTAAGTTTTCAGACTCTATTACTCTGTTGGGTATGACTGTATCTTCAAATCTCTCATGGGTTGACCATCTTCTGTCAGCTACCAAAACAGCTGCTCGTAAAATAGGCTTTTGTACAGATCTAAGCAGTACTTTACCTCTCGACAACTCCTTCTGCTGTATAAGGCCCAAATTCGGCCTCATCTGGAATATAATTCTCACCTTTGGGTTAGTGCTCCCCAATACGCTCTCGATATCGTTGATCGTATTCAAAAGAGAGCGATTAGGCTTATAAATGACCTGTCCTTAACTTCTCACATACAGTCCCTTGAGCATAGAAGGATGGTTTCAGTTCTTCTTTGTATTATCGTTATTACAACGGCTATTGTGCTGGTGAATTACATTCTTTGATACCATCTCCGGCTATCTTTGCGAGAAACACCCGGTTCGCTCATTCACATCATCAGTATGCAGTACAAATCTCCACTTATCGTACCAAACGGGCGCAATCCACATTTTTCTACACGGCTTCTAAACTCTGGAATGATCTCCTAGTTCCTGTTTTCTCTCACTTATGATATGAGAAAATTTAAGGTAGCTGTTCATAGGCATCTATTGGCAATTCATTATCCTCTATCCATCCTCCTAAGTGTTCCTGAATGCTTTAGCACGATAGGCCTTATTTAGCCTGTTCAGGTCCACAATCATAAAAAAATGAGCTTTTCTTGATAATATTTCCATATTGTAAATTGAATGTCATAATTTAGATTATTCAGGGCATGGCCAGCCACAGCAGACTTCTCTGGTTGACCTAATCTACAAAATCTCATGTGTTATTTACGTCTTGTATCAAAGCTACATGGAAAAAGAAACTAATGGAATTTTACCATTTCTTGACATATTAATATCTAAAAATAATAATTCACTATCTTTTAAGGTTTAGAGAAAGCCGACACACAGATACACAGACACATAGATACCTTCATAAATTATCCAACCACCATCCACGTCAAAAAATTAGTGGAATTAAATCTTTAGTAGATCGAGCAAAACGAATTTGTGACCCTGAATTTTTGAAGGATAAATGTAAGAAAATGCTTACAACATAATGGATATTCACTTACAGATATTAATACTGTTATTACACCTTCTAGGGGTAACTTTAAATAAAAACCAGTTCTTAATGTTGGTACTGCTTTTCTTCCTTTTATAGCTAATGTTACAGATACAATTGAAAAATCCTAATTAAATATGGCATTAGGACTACTTTTAAACCTACAAGAAAAATTAAAGAAAATTTAAGATACGATGTGTCAAATCCTTTATCATCTTCCGGAGTGTATAAGTTATCTTGTTGATGTGGAAAAGTATACATCGGAACCACAAAACGTAGCTTTGATCAACCAGAGAAGTCTGCTGTGGCTGACCATGCCCTGAATAATCTAAATCATGACATTCAATTTGACAATATAGAAATATTGTCAAGACAAACTCATTATTATGTTCGTTTACAACGTGAAGCTATTGAAATATATAAACAACCTAATAATTTTAATAGACAAGAAGAAAATCTCGTTAAATAGGTTTTGGCATCTTATAATTAAAAAAAAAAGCATAATGGTACGTCTTAATTTTGATTTTAATTTTAACTTTTGGTATGTCTAGGTTTTTTGCTGTGTTTTTCCTAGACCTTGAAGCAAATGATTTACCAATTATATGTTAAACTACCACAGCACATAAGTGGTTGAAATTAAATTAAAATTAAAAATTACAAAAAACGTTCTGCATTATACTTTTTATCGTTAATAACCCTTCCACTTATTGATAACTTTGTTAGATGTAACTGGGTAATTTTATTTGATGTACTGCTAATGTAATGATGTAATTTGTGAATGCTTGTATCATTTTCAAATTGAAGTTTTTCACAACTTTACCCTTACATCATAACTCGATTAAATTTTGTTAAATATGTTTTTTGGCTGACAAATTTCATTGTTAGCTTTCGCCGTAGAGAGTGTTCCGATTTGTCATCTTTAAGGCAGTTTAACAATATATAATTTTTAATGACCTAGTTATTCTTTACTAAAATTTAATTGTATAGTCTGCTTTATACGTTTCTCAAACTGTTATATTAATAGCAGGCTGATGTTTATGTTTTAATTTTTCAACTTTTGACAAAATTGTTTACAACATCTTTAACAATTTTTAACAAATATTACTACTGACGAAGATAACTGTAAATGTTATCGAAACGTTTAGATTGTATAATTTACCATTATAATTTCACCATTAAAAAAACCCAAAAAAGATAAGTATTTTATTACGCTGATAATGGTGAAAGTTTACATTTTCATAGTAAAATGTTTGATTTAAAATATAAAAAATAGAACTTTACTGAATTCGTTACAATAATTCAGGTATCACACCCAGTATGTATTAAACAAAGTTACAGATATGGCACAAACAAGTAATACCGAAAATTTACCTTTTCTATTGAGCAACTCCAAAGTAAAAATATCTGGTGTGGAACACCATACGACCTTCCAACCTACAAAATGGAAATTAAAAGAAATGATGTAATTTTAATAACATTTTTTTTAGAATAATCATCTTTATATGCTTTTATAATGTGGAACACCTACGACCTTCCAACCTACAAAATGGAAATTAAAAGAAATGATGTAATTTTAATAACATTTTTTTTAGAATAATCATCTTTATATACCTTAATAATAAGCTCATCACGTAAATATGCAACATTTTAAAAATAGAATCAATAATCTATGTCACACAGATGTTTAAAACTTCTGGACAGACAGAGATTAGTAGACATCTAGATGCTAACTTAAAAATGAAGTAAATGAAATAATTTTAATTATAATCTATTTTAGCATAACCATATAACCTCTTTCATACGTTCATAACGAAAACAGACAACATTGTAAAAATAAAAACAGTAATCTTTGTCAGAATGACGTTTAAAGCTTCATTCCAGATAGACATAAATAAAAAAAAAAAAAAAAATATAATTCATGTAAATTGTTTCATAATCTTAAAATTTAAACTTCGCAATTATCATCTAGAAACTAAAAGAAGTAGTAAATAACATTTTCTATACAAAATATCACATTGTAAAATGAATCTTCAGAATGTTTAAACACAGTACTAAAATTTTCTATTCCAAATAGTTTAAAATATATGATGCATGTTAATACGTATTATATTTTTATTCTTGCATTACATTAAGAAACTTTATAAAGAAAAGGTATGTAAAATTAAATTTTCTTTACAAAAGATGTCTGCACTTTTTCTAATAAAATGAATCGTTTATTCAGATATTGAAAAAATTTGAAAGAACACTTAAATTGTACTTTAAGAATTTTATTTGCCGCTAAATTATGCGTCGTGTCAAAAAATTGTATAGAACATGATTAATCAGTATGTTTGAGGTCTATGTTTGGGTATTTTTGTATCTTTGAAATATGTAGCTGTTTTAGAAATATTTGATAAAAATCAATAACTAGCTCTAATAAACTACCCCTTTCCGCCGCTGGATTTCTCCTAAAATCCAATCAGCTCTAAGCCAAATGAAAACAAGCTTAATTACAAAATTTTAAGTACGTAAGTGTTTTCGTTCTGCAGTTATAGTGGATACTAACACACATCCATACACACACACGCAATCACGCACGCACCCCCACCCCCACACCCTTATTTTATGCCAAACAAGTAAACCTTAAATTTCATACATTTAAAACTAAAAACACAATAACAAGGTTCATTATGTATAACTTCAAATCAAGTTATAAAGTAGAAAATTGTGAATTAATGCTTAGAAATGAACCTGCAGTACGTTTACATTTTGGTTGTCATTGTTATACTGTTACTGGTAACTAAATCTTCTGAATACACATTTTTAAAATTGGTTGAGCAATAATTCTTGAAATGGAAAAAATAACAGGGTTTTAATATTTGTTGATCCCAAATATGTAAATTCCTTTTGAAAGCAGCCAAACTTAGTTGATTTAAACGGTTTAAGGCACCATCTATTTATGGATTCTGCATAGCAACAAACTTTTACTGCGTCATCTTCGATCAATTGAAACGTATAGCGTACAAATAACGGCAAACTTAATAGTACAATAAAAATACGTAAAAAGGGAAAGTTGTCCTAAAAATAAAAGTGCCGTAAAAATTATACACTTTACAATAAATTTTTAAGAGAGCAAAATGGACGCTCCTTCGCCTTTAATCATGTAGCAAAAACGATGCTAATTAAATCATTGCGCATGACGTGCTGAAACTCGAACGATATGCGTACGAAATTAGAATAATTTTAATGTATGTTTTCAACCACTAGGGTATGCAATTTACATGACACGGAAATAAACGAAGTTGCTTACATTATTGCAAATTTTAACATAACATAAATGTTTATTACAACTTTAACGTCCTCACTACACTTATTGTTGTAGGAAAACTGAGAATAACCACAATGTAGAGCTTTGTCGTCTGCAGAGCAATGGAACGGATTAGTAGTTGAGGAAATGAGGTCATTTTTGTATTGAATGAAATTGTGGGAGCTGTAACTGATCCTTGAGGTACGCCTGCGTTAATAGTAGTTTTTTTCGAAAAGAAGCCATTAACTACAACGCGTGTATGTATTTTGTTATGAAATCTGGGAACCAAATTGATGAGTCTATCGGATAAGTCGCACGAGGTGACCTTGGCAAGTAGGCAGTTGTGCCAAACCTGGTCAAAAGCGCTTGAAATATCTGAAGCTACTAGACTGTTTCACCGAAACTTTCTAATGTGTGGGTGACATATAAAAGAAGATCACCCGTTGAACCACACTGTTTGAACCCATACTGGTGATCGTTTAGGAGTTTATTGGAACGAAGGTATTCAGCTTTTTCCATGATTTTCGATAGAATCGAAGTAATAGCTATTCGTCGATAGCTTGAAGGATCGGTTTTATCGCCATTATTTTAGGAATAGGTTGGACATTTGCTAACTTCCACGATGGGGGACACTCTCCAGATGGCATGGAGATCGAAAAGGGTTTGGTCAATACAGGTAATAGCTCGGGGTAGCATTTTTTAAGGACGATATTTAGAATACATGAATTTGATGCAGAGTAGTCGACAAAGATGTTGGCTTTGTCAGCAGGACCAGTTACTACAGCTCTGTCACGAGACTTCGTGGGGGGAAAGGAAGAGGCGACAATGCATCAGTGCAAGCCCTATTAAATCATAATTGGGAACGGGCATAACTTACGCGATTATGTTTATTGGGAATGTGTAACTTCATTATCATCAAGATAACTACAGTTATTGATAGCGCAATGTTTGACGAGGAGTGTCGTTTAAAGCAATACTCAAGCTAGGGGAAGGTTGCATAAAAATCTCGCAGTTCACTCCAGTTAGATCATTTAAAACACCACACAGTTCTATCTGTTTTTCGAGTAACGGTGGGATTGAGTGCAGAGGAAGCTATTTCGATTGGGCACATCTTGGTTTTTACGCTATATTTTCAAAAAATGTTATTTTTAAAGGTTTTACTGAATTACATGAACTATAACATGTAAAGGATAAAATACACACAAGAAAATCAGTAATTTCGATTATGAATACGACTAAATTTGAAAATGTGTCAGTTGCACTCTACTTGGTTGGTAAGTGTTAAACTAGAAAATAGAAGAAGAGTCCGTTACGCTTTAGTATTGATAACGACAAACATAAATTAAGTTTGTCTCGTTGTTTGAAAATTAAAGCAAATAAATACGTGTATCGTTTTCTCTCGCTTGGAAATAGCTAATCCATTTTGCCTTCCAGGTTAAATTATTCAAGTGTTCCTTTTTGAATTATCACTTAAACGTAAAATGTTGGAAAAGTAAAGGTTTATAATGAAATAATATAGAAAAATAGTAATTTAGAGGAATTTAAAGAGCTCAGTTTTACATTCACCCACGATAGACGTAATAATCCACTTTTTAAATGTTCGCTTTTCACGATATGACAAAAAACAACACTGCCTTCTGAGCTTAAAGAGTACATATCAACCTGGGATTTAGTTAACGACGCTTTTTGTTGTTTTATTTAGAACTCGTAGCACTTCAAGCGGTTGAACTAATCGTTTGAGTGCTTTTGCTTTTTTTCCACTACTAAATTAACGACCAGTATAAGTATAATGTTAAAATTTATGTATAAACATAAAAAATGTGGTTAATGAAGCATGTTATAGTAAAGATTTCACTCACGTCATCTTTCGTACAATTTGGTTAATATCGATTTTAGCGCCAAGCTTAAATTAAATGCATCACATTCTTAAATGTCCAATTAAATGCAGATTACCCACTGTAGCTGTAGACCAAATTGAGATTTTTATTCTTATATCATCTTTTTAAAATAATATTTAAGGTTTATTTTCCACTGTAAAAAAAATGCATATTTCTCTTAAATCCATACTAAAAATGAATAACACTGGCTTTAAGATTCTTTCTAAACGGAACAAAACAATAAACTTTCCAGGTTAGTTAGGCAATTTGCTTGAATTAACCGCACCCCAAATCCATTCAAGTATCAACTTGTGCAGAGAAGTTGCTGGTTAAAAGTATGTCAAGTGCGGTATGAGATGTCGTTCGTAGTCGAAACACATTCATGAAAAAAAGTGCTTGCTGAAGGCATTTTATCAACTTTAATTTAATTGGTAACATAATTAGGCTTTGTCATATTTTTCTGTTTTTCATAATTTCTACATCAAACGCTGAAACACAAATTACATAACTTTTACATTAAATCTAATTCTAGTTAGTATATTCGTACATTGAAGGTGTAAAATATGGAATATATAATTATAACATAATATTTAACACGTTGTGAATTGTCAAATCCTTACACTTAAAATACCACCAATAGACTTTACACCAATCTGTTTGGGTTACATTATTCTTAGTTAATCAGAATCTGTTTTATTGACATTTTTCGGAATTTCTTTATATATCTTACCACTGAACTTTACAGTGGTAATATAATTAAAACGATCTACACAATTTGTTTTGAATTAGAATTAGCTCAGGTATAAGCAATTTACGCTTTGTAAATTGATTATACTTGCTTGCTTTTAAACTTTGATTAAGAGTTTCATTCTTAATTCCTTGAAGTTGTGTTGGAAGAATCACATTCCTACGTAGTTTCTTCGGAAACTGGGATCTCGCAAAATTACACCGTTTTCTAGATATTGTAGGCGATCCTGTTCTAGAATAGTTAAAATTGATTTTATTGTCTTTTAATTTTAATGAATTTCCATTAAAATTTTTTTGTGATACATACATGTCAATATTGCGTCCTTGTTGGTTTCTCGTTTTTGCTGTGGCGTCTCTATTATAATGTCTTGTGATTCTTGACTAAACACTTCTGAATTTCTGTTTACTTATCCTTCCATTTTATTTTTTATATTTACCCCTTTCAGGTTTTCTAAAACGTGCCCTTAGTGTTAAACAACAGAAAAATATGTTTAAAAAAAATTGTAGTGTGGTTGTGAAAAAAATGTAAGTTGTTAATAATAAAAAAAAACAATTTTAATATAGAATAAGAATAAAATGAAAAAAAGAGTAAATAAATTTGAAAAATCTGGAACACTGGAACTGTGGCAGGATTTGTAACAAACAAAATACACCCACGTACCACAAACACTTAAAAAACACCGAACGCGTTTCGATAGCTCTATCATCATCAGCGGTCGACTAGGGCGGGCTAAAGAAAATTTCTAACATATATATACCATCAGCGTTGCTAATCTGGTGAAAGTGAAAGTTATGAAAGTTTAATGAGTTCTGAGTAGCCTAAAGGTCCTTGATCATCATTATTCATTAGAATTTGTTTGTTTTTGAAGATCTCTAAACTTTCATAACATGTAAGGTTGTGTTGACGCACCCTGTATGTAAGATGTTATAATGACGTGTATTACGTGTTTTGAGTACAGGTGTATTGAGTTTGAACGAAAAAAAAATTTTTTTTTGTGTATATGCATAATGTATGTGGGTGGATGATACGCCACTGGCAATTTAGGAGAAATATTATTCAGTATGCAGATACGTGTATTTGAATGTTATAGAGACATTGGTGTTGGAATAAATAGATTCTGATGAATATAAATGTGAAGAGAAATGTGTCGATGGGACGATAATGTTTTGCTACTGTTGACTACTGAGTAAGGAATGGAATGTTGGAGGATAAAGGAGTAATCTTGGCCGGAAGATGTGAATGTTTTAGGAAATATGTAGAGAAAGATTTAGTATGTTTAATTGTTGATTATAGAAAGTTCTCGTAATGTTGTGCAATCAGTTTTGAGAATACATGTACGTATATGGGATTTGAGACCTTAGACTGTACTTATTTTTGCAAATGTTGCGGAAGGAGGATGAGCGCATGTGAGAGATAAACGTTGAAAGTTGTGTAATGGTCCAGAGTGGCCACTGAATGAATGTGATGACGAGAAATGGCTTCTCCATAAAGTAATTGTAAAATTTGCAGGTAAGAAGAAACATGGCGATGTATTGTAATTACAGGCGTGTTTGTACAGAGGGTAGCATCAGTCGGCACTAAGAAAGTTTGAGTATATACCATTGGTGAATATCGAAGTCAGACATATTTAAAGATGGATGGCTTGAGGTATAAATAGGAAAGTCAGAGATTGACGGGGGCTGCTTGCTTTTTGCTTTTTGGTGAGAGCTCGGTGGAAGACGCGCGCACGAGGTGAAGTGTGAAATCAGAATGGGTTGAGTTGGAGTGATATTTGTGAATAATATTGAAGGCAGTCATTGTTTAAACAACTGCGTAACCCGAAAGGGGATGAATCGTATAAGACATTCATAAATAAAACAATTAATAAAATTGAGATTGAAGATAAAATCAGTTTATTTTTTCTTCAAGAAAAAAGTGCGTAAGCAGATTTATAAAAAAAAGATAACAGTTGTTACGTTATAGTGTTGAGTGCGGCGCGTGTGCTTGTAATGATCTTTAGTATAAATTATTTATGGGACCACCTTTAAGTGAACGAAATATTCGTAGTAAATTGAGCCAATGTTAAAGTAATTTTATATGACATTAGAACTTTATTTGTGTAAGGAAGGGCTTAATTGTCCTAAAGGTTGCGAGAAACTTTAAAGAGGCAACCAAATGTGTACAGATTATTATGGGTTATTGGAGTAATAACCTCGTATAGTTGGACTAATCGCGAGTACCGAAAGGAATAAGTGTTTGTGAAATTGTGGAGTACTTGTTATGTGCCTTCAGGCAATCTAAGGATGAATGGACAGTCTTTAAGTAAGAACTACATTTAAGAACTTTGACAATTCAGTTGAGCACGATTATCCTTTTGGGTTGTTTTATTTGCGTATTGTTGTGTAATTTTTATTTAATTAATTAGTGGTGAAGGAAAAAGGTAATCGGTCTCGAGTTATGTTGTATTGGCTGTTTTAGTAGTAAGAATTTTTGCGGAAACGCAAATTTGTATTGACAGTGGTTTTTCAACCACGCTGTTGTGTATGTAAACATTTGTTTATTATTTTGTGCAGGACAATAGATATTTATCGTTAACTTTTATTCTGTTGTTTATTTAGCCAGTTATGAGATACATTTGTGACGTTTACTTAATTGGTGACCTAGTTTTCGACAAGTTAAATTTTGGTTTTAAGATTAATGAACAACCTGAAAGGTTATATTTGCCAGGTTAATCTTAAAAAGAAGATTTTCATGTTAGTTTCGTTTAACGCAATACACTAATGACGGATCAGCTGTTGATTTAAACATTTCATTAAGTATAACCAAGAGGTGGAGTTTTGAGAACTTACATATTTGCAAATGTCCCATACGATTCAGAGGTATCATGAAGGAACAATTATTAAGTCGATGACATTGATTTTGTTTTGGTTAGGAATTTTAAAAAAAGTAATTATCGATCATTGAATGAAGAACTATTTTATTCATTAATAAGTAGAAATTTAACTTTATATGTATACGAGGGATACGTAAAAAATATTCAGTTAACGTATTATAACTTTGGTATTCTGGATGTACAGGGTACAATCAGGAAGTTTGTGACGACCCGTGTATTTCAGATTTTTTTTTATAACTGTTGGTTACGTGAATGCAGTTAAATTTGAGTGATAAATTTTGTTTTGGAAATTTTGGTATACGAGGTGTATTCAAAAAGTTTCTAATAACCTGGGTAGTACTAAATATATTTGAGTTTGAGTTGAATTGTTTGGGACGAGTGTTTGTTTTAGAACCCTCGTGTGAGAGTTTACTGAGTAAGCACAATCCTACTTTCCGCAATCAAGTAGGGTTAATTAGCACCCAGCTTAAGACACTTATTTTAGCAAAGTTTCGATTGTGGTGACGCCTGGAGACATATTTTCCCGGACTGAGCTGTTTGAATATAGGTGCAAGGTGTTTGAGCGTATTAATCATTCATTTTACTTCTTATTTCGACTACGCCCATCTCCCTGTTAGCTGGCTTGGAAACCCGCTTACAGTAGTAAGCATACACGACGCCTAGTGCGGTTTGGACATGTAACAAACAATCAAGTTCGTGCTTATTACTAACATGTTTGATTAATGATACCTCATCTACTACATGATTTTTATCAAACATATGTAGGGCTACGGCAGAGTTGTCCCAACGTTTGTATTTTACATGAGCTAAATGTTCTTGGAGCGAATTTTGATAGGTCGTTTAGTTTGCCCCACATATATTTGTTCACAATTTTTACAATTAATCTTATAAATTCCGGACCTATCCTGCTTATCCACTTTATCTTTTGGATTGCCTAAACGAGTTTGCAAACTATTATCTGAAGTAGTGACTGTTTTCAAATTAAGTTTGGAAAAGACTTTAGGTAGACCTTTTGTATAAGCAGGATAGTTTGGTAACTTTACATACTTTGCTTCTGTTTGTTCTCTAGCGTTACCTAATGTAGTTACGTTCTTAACCCTCGTCCTATTTTTTTTCCTAACAATATTCATAACCACTTCATCTGAAAACCCAATGTATGCAGCAATTCCTTTAATAGTGCGCAAATATTTATTATAGTTTTGAACTGAAAGAGGAAAATTAAGCAATCTATGAACCAAAAGTTAAAAGCCGCGAGTTTATGCTGTCTACAGTGATTTGAGTCATTGGCTATGAATCTTTTAGTGCTAGTTTCCTTACGATAAATATCATCCACGTATCTAATCCAAACTCTAGGAAAATAAGGCAAATCGCGTTTTAAGTCCGTCTCAAATAAATGTTTTTTTTCTATAATAATAAATAAAACAAACATTAATGATAGACACATTTTTATTGCAGACCTATAAGAATCGAAGGTAAAGTTACTCTCTGCTACCTGGTGCTTCAACAAAATAAAATTGGTGAAAACAGATTTTTCGAATTAAAACCAACAAGTCTTTCTGAACGCTTCTGAAAACTACAAAAATATATCCCTAAATACTTTCCAAACGTTATGCCACTGGTATATATTTAAATTAAAATTTCTTTACTTGCAATTTTTGGCTTACTATTGATGACGTAGACAAAGGTTAACATTCGTCAAATTCCAAAATAAATCTGTCAGCTTAGTATTTTAATACTTTGTATGATTAATTACGTTCAAATATTCTTACATACAGAGTGCGGCATTAGTGCGTCGAAGTACGATATATCAGTAATTAAAGGAGATATCAAAAAAAATTACTTACAGAAATTATAGCCCTTTCTCGTAACACTGTATACCAATGTCAAAAAGTTATGCCTGGAAAAAATTATTGTTAGGTTGTTCTGTCTAGGGTATACATGACGTTGTAATGAGAATGATTGTCGTGTACAATTGACCATAACTTCTGAAATACCCTATATAACGTAATAGAACCCTATACTGGAAGTATGCGGGAGATGAGCTTAATCTAAATTTGAAATAATATATAGGGTGTCTCATTTAAAAAAAATTATGTTTGGTTCACCCTGGTAATAAGTAACACTACTACTACTAACAACAATAATTCTATCATGTGAAGTTTCAAGTTGCCTATAATTTTTGTAAACTCCTTTTTTTTATATCTCCTTTATATAACGGTGTATCGCTTCTACGCACGAATGCCGCACCCTGTATACCTATTTGACAACCTCCTTAAAGACAGTTACACGAAATGCTTATTTAAAATACTACTATCAATCGCGTAGAAAGATAAATCACGAACTAGTCTGCTTCTTTTATACTTACCTCTTAAAATATTTCTTTTAAAAAATGTATGATTATTATCTTGCGTGAACAGGTAATGATGCTATTCCATAATTTAAATTAAAGAGAAATTATTTTTCATAGAAAAGCGTCATTTCTGATTTGCCAATTAATTGATATAAATTCAAAACAAAATTCTGATGGCGAAAACTGTAACCGATCTCGTTTAGGTAATTGAAATTGATTGGTCTTGTCTTTTAATTTTAATGAATTTGTTTATATGCCGCGGTTAACAACTCAGCAAAATGAGAAAACTCTTTAATCTAACAGAACCTCAGGGGGGTTTTAATGTATTTACGATATCAATAAAACCTGAATACATATGTTTAAAATAATATACAGAACAATTTTAAATCGACGATACGAACAAACCAGAACGCGTGAAACTAAGTGCACGCCGGCTTAACTCTACTACTAAACATGCATTAAGCTCACGTAGTAATCCCCTTTAGTTAGATTATAGAATCACGATCACTGAACTGTTATGTCGACTTTTTAATTCTTAAGCATTAAAACAAGATACACCTAAAACCAGTCTAAATCCGCGATCTTCGGTATTCGCTTAAGCAAGTCCGTTGTACAAAGGATGGTAGCTACTTGTATTGTTGCCGTCATACAATTTTTAACTTCAAACAAACAAAAGCCGGTTGATACTACAAGATCTAGGCGAACTAACGGCAAAAGCGTTTTTTTTTAATTAATATCGCAACTGTTCGGAAATTGAAATGTTTCTCAATGGAATCGAACTCGGCCTAATAAATGGCACAATATTGCCCATTTAACTAAATCTCTGTATATATATATATATATATATATATATATATATATATATATATATATATATATACATATTATATTATTTTAAAAAAAAACCAAAATCGCCGGTTTCTAAAAACTAAAATATGTGTAATTATAAAAGATATGAAAAAATGTTTCAGATCTAAGTTACTTACTTCGATGATGTCAAAATAAAATTCAAGATGACGGTTTCCAAGATATTAATAGAAACTTTCTTATTTGAAATGGGCGCCATATTGGATTTTTACACTATTGAATGGGATTTTTTTTTTCTATTTTCAACGATGTATAACAACCTATGTACGAATAAAAAATTATGATAAATATTAATTGCTTTCATTTTAATCTCTATCTTTAATAACAAGAAAGGTACCCATACTATCCTACCCTATTTGGGACATCAATTTGGCATTTGCCATGAATTTGGCTTCACTGGACAATGTGGCGTCTGTATATGGACACCAGATTACAATCCTTTAATAATTTTCTTGGTATGAGTGTTAGAGACGCATCGTTGCCAGCAGACAATTCCGAATGAACCCTATAATACTTACTTTGAGGATGGGTCCCATTCCATATTCCTACATTTAGATTTTTTAAAAACTTCGTGTAATACGTAAAATTGTGTACAAATTAGTTCAGCACTTTGTCATCACACCGCTATTTCTAATTATATTTTTATTGTATTTACCCTGTACATTTACAATCATTCAGATGCCTTTAAATGGCAATACTATAAAATCAATTTCTCATATTCGTTCTTATTTAATTTGAAGTAATTTCATATTTACGGTCTTCTGGTCATTCCACTTAGATATATAAGTGATGCCACTCAAGAGCATTATGAACTCAGATGTACATTATTTGTCATGTATTTATATATATATATATATATATATATATATATATATATATATATATATATATATATATATACATATATATATATATATATATATATATATATATATATATATATATATATATATATATATATATATATATATATATGTTGAGATGATTTAAATTGCATTCGAGTAGCTATGTAAGTCACATAGTGAATAATTTCTTTAGTTTGTACAAATGGTACATCTCTTTACATATAATTCTAGATAAGAATGATTGATGAACATTAAGATGTAGGTAAAATTAAATATTTCATAATAAAATGTTAATATAAGTATAATCGACAGCATATTACATTTAAGTATAGGGTATCTTTGTTATCGTTATGATTTAATTCAAGTTTTTATTTAGTTAATAAGTTTATTTAAACATAATGTTCCCTGATGACATGAGATACATGCTGTAGTTTACAAAACTAATGTTAAAAACTAGATATAGGCTGGTATCAATGTCACAATTTAAATGTACGCAGCCAAGAATCATGAAAACATTCGTGTTAGTGCGATAAACGTATATCAGGGCTAAAATTACGAAAAAACAGAACAATTACATAAGTGATTAACTATAAAACATAAATTAAGCAGCAGTTCTGGAATTATTGTGTTTAATCAACATTTACAGACCTTAAACTAGTGATTTGCAACAATTCGACACTAGTCGTAGAAGAACTTGTGGACCTATAAAAGTGTTAAAATAAATTAATTTGAGGCATAAACATTAAGTTTAAACACTTTCACAAACATTTAAAGTGGTTAAAAGTGTGAAATTTTAAATTGAAAATTGTATTAACAATATGAGGTTATGTTATTTCCTCACATAAAATTTATGTAAAAAGTATTTTAAATTGAGACGATTTGTGTAAAATAAATTATTAGAGGTAAAAATAGTAAAGCCTCAATTTCACGTCACAATTCACTATATTTGTGACCATTTTGTCAAATTTAGTTTTTAAGAGTGCTGGAAAAATTAAAATAATATTCCTTTCAAATTGGCCGTTGGCTTGTATAAGATGAATATTTATGTGTAGTTGCATCCCATATTGATGTGGAAATCATTTCCAAGCCTGTAAAGTACATAAAATTAGCTTAAAATCAATAATTCAGTGTGAAAATTAACTTGGTTATTAATTGTAGGAATTAGCTCGTGTTAGGTATTAAATTAAATTATAGGAAAATTTATGTAGATTATGAATATGTTTTTAGTTTTAAGATAGGTTTAAAGGGGCAAAAGTTATGAGGTTCTGAAGTTATATCGTAATGTAAAAATTGCTTTAGCCAATCAGAATTTAGGAAACATTGTCGGTAACTATAGATAACAATCGAATATTTTGGTCGTTAACCAAAATCATATAAATACAAGTGCTGAAGGATTACAATCTCTCTTAATTTTTCTCTGTTTCAACAGCTTGCTAAAGTAAGATGTTGCCAAATTTTTTTGTGAAATTAGTTTAAACAAAATAACGTCACTTCGTTAAAAACAAAGTGCGATTTTAGTATCGGAAGTGTTAAAAGAAACAAGTGATAGTCTTTTGTCGGGAAATAATTAAATTAAGGTTAGTTTACCTTTTTAAAATTCAAAATCGGATGTTATCGATAGTAAGTGAAAATATTTCCGCAGTTTCGACATTGTTTTGTTTTAAGTTAATTTTGTTTACGTTGTTATGGATATTTAATTGTGTTCTCTTCGTGTTATCATCATTATACACCTTATTTACTGGAATCGTGTTTAATTTATAATAACCTTCAAACTATCCATGCTTTTCAAAATTTAATTTTGAAATAAATATAAGAAGTGATGATCCTAAAAATAAAGATTCGTCAGAAATATAATAACATTAGTGAAACTTACGTAAACATATAAGCTGTTTATATTGAAGAAAATTTGGATAGTCGAGAAGCAGAGTTGGAGTTCGAAGGAGCTGTTTTCTACAATAAACTTCATCAGCAGTAACCAGAGAAGGAGGACATTTTATGTGAGTTATGATTTTGTACTTTATTGTTGATATTGATATTTCATTGTTATGTTCATAATTTTCATCCTTTGTAATAAACATGATGTGCGACAACCTGTATGCATGTCCAAAGGGAACATTATTTGGTCTAAAATTGTAAATGGTTAATATAATATTAATTAAATTCAAACGTATCTATACTTACATGTATGGAGGATCTCATTTTTATTGTAATCAAAAGTCACATGTTTGCGTATTCACAGCGCATGCCCAAGTATGCTTTTTGAAGAATTTTTGTTATGTACAGGGTGTGACACATATATTAATGCAAATTAAAAATTATAATTCAGGTTCTTTGAGCAAGTTAGATACTATAAAATATAGTTGGGCAATAACTCAATGTGCATTAATCAAATTAACTATAATTATTATATTCAAAATATTAGTATAATTCAAATAAATGATAATTTATTTTGTCATTTAAATATAAAGTTTCTTCTAAATTTTGAACCCTATCCCCTTTGATGAGTCTTTACATGCGACTGTTTTTAAAAGTTAGTTTGGGCAATTTAAATAATTATAAAAAGGATATCATAATAAAAGTTATAGTTTACAATATCTCCGATTGTGTTAATAATTAGTTTTACCAAAAATATAAATAAAAATATTAATATAATTTAATAAATATAATAAAAGTAAAAGAAAAGGAAGTTATTATCATCGTAATATATATATATATATATATATATATATATATATATATATATATATATATATATATATATATATATATATATATATATATATATAGTGCGTTCAAGCAAGATTAGCTATCATGCACATCAAATAACAGTCAAAGTGATGCTTGAGAGTGAACTATAAAACTGATTACACATGGTTCCTAATGAACAGGAGTAAAGATTTTAAGGGTTCATTGGTAGACCATTCTATTTACGTATTCCGAAAATAATAAAATTAGTTATTCTTCATAATCCTGAAAATATTACTTCCGTCAATCGATGGTTGACGTGTTTGAGAGTTTTGTTATAGGTAGCTGACTATGACGGTTGTTTTGTATGAGTAGACTTGCTTGGTACATCCAGTATTTACTCGAACGGTACCACTTGGCATAATTAAAGGCAAAATTCACTTATTATTAACAGTTGAAATGACATTATTAACCTTTTAAAAGGGCCCATACCCCGTTCTGCTCTAACGTTTTCCAAATGAGTAAATATAATTTACGCATAAGACATATTTTACTGTATTATTCGCGAAGCACACAAGAAAACTACCATTTCCGTGAAAAGTGATCATCTAGACATTCGTGCGTGTACAAATATAAAAAATCCACTTAAAAATTAATTGAGTAACTTTGTACACCAAATTTATAGTTTAATCGACACTTCATAGATTTAATTTCTAATCATATTTGTTTCAGTTCTTATAGGTATATAGTTTAACCGAAAGTTTTACCCCGAAGTATATTCACCTTTAGTAAATCTAGCACACTGTAGATTAAGAAACAGGAACTGGTTACGATGAAACCGTTAGTGCTACCATATTAAATTAGTGCCGTTTAGAAACTAGTTATATTATATAGTGATAATTTTTCTATTGAAATAATCTGATAGTGAACATTTAAAAGCCGTTGTGTAAAATATTATTAGATTTCGGTAATTCAAGGTTCTCAACCAAATTTGTCTAAAATGTGCCGTTGTATGTCTGTACGTACGCGTGCGCCTGTAGCCAGGATAACTTAAAAGATACGTAACGGATTTTAAGTTGTGTTAAAATCGATTTATGGTCAACGATATTTTATAGAGGGCGATCAAGTGCTTTGTACATGAATAACTCCAAAATTATTCACGTTAAAGTAAGAAGTGAAGAGAGCTTTCTTACAGTTTGTTCAATTTTACTTAAGCTTTGTTTATGACAATTTTCTCGAAAAATGTGATTCAATTAATAAAAAAGATGGATACGAATACTAATTGTGACCAGTTTGATTTTTATATTTAAATAACATAATTTATTAGGATTGTAATTGTTATATGTCAAAGTTGCAAAATTTTTTCGCACTCTAATGTATGTTCTTGAAACTAATTCTGATGTTTACGTCATACATACTTTGATTTAACTGATTTGAAACTATGTAAAAAATAAAAGAAAAAATGATGGTGTAATTATTAAACTAGTTTAATTACGTTAGTTAAGCATGAAATGTCAATTTAAAATTATTATACATAACCACAGTAATTTATATATTTGTCATATATATAATTCAAATAAAAGTGAAAACGGTTGTCATTTTATTGGTATTTGATAGTCTAGGCCCAAACTGCATTTGAATGTTTATTAATCATTGAATACAATAAATAACATGTTAATTTTTGAGTATTAAGGTTTAAGATTTAAGATTAACGTTTGCTCATTTAAAGGCAGTTTAGCCAAATAAAAAAAAGATTTTAGCATATGAATTCACAGTTCATACTTAAGCCGTACGTATCCAAACCTTGCAATCCAAATATAGAAAAATACACATTTCCATTTAAAAACATGTAATCTAATGACAAATTAAGTGTAATACATATATTGCTAATTTAAAATAAGTTTACACACGGAATATTAGTTTGTAAAATTTAGTATGGTCAAACTTATAATAATTATCGTTACATGAATGTTGCCATTAATTAAAATGAGATAATGGTACTGTTAATTTGATCAGATTTGATACCATAGTATTATAACGCTAAATTGCGAACATTGATTTATTCAATCATAACTCAATTAATTAATTTTTATTAATTTTAATACTCTCGTAACACAATTTCGATTTTCAACTGGTACGGTATGACATGAATTTTCATATTTTTTATTATAGATCTCTGAAAATATCGTTATAGATAAACGTTATAATATAATAGTCAATGCCTTTTTCTCCTAAAGTTACCAGTCATAATTATTATATCGATACAGCCATGTAATTTTTGAAAATTTTTTGGATACGTTTATCAGGATGTCCATCCATGTTGCTGGTTTGGGTGTGCGTATTGGTACTGTTATAAATATAGGTAGGTACAAAAACTTGATCTTGGAGATTAAATTTACACTCGTGTTATATTCAGAGAGGTATAATGAAGTACGTCGTCCATCCATGTCCAAACCGCATTGCTAGTGCCTAATAATAGGGGAACACACATTTCCACAGCACCTGTATCACTCCTTTTCATGTTGAAATTTTCTATAGACTTTATTTTTGAAAAGGCGAGGTTTTACCCAAGACTGCTCTTCAAACCTAACCCAATATATCACTATAATTACAAAACGCCCACGCCTGAAACGAGTTCTAACCAGAGACTTTCTTTGGGTTGAATGGTTGTGCAGATATTACAATTCGTAAAATAACTAAAAAAGTGGAGAAAATAAATTCATCAAATTGTTTGTTTGATTATTAATGTGACTGAAAAACCAAACTCTAACATGCATCCAGTAATCATTACTTTCCAGTATTTTACCCACACTTGATAAATGTACTTCTTCTACATTTTGAGCTATTTAAATAATTGCCATTAGTATTGTATTGGTATTATTTAAATATATATTAGTAGATACTGTACGAATCAAAACTTAACTTCATGCTTATTTATAGCAATCAATACTAAACTCGTTAACATAATTATAGGAGGCGGAAGGCCCAATAATTGTATATAAAATGGTAGGTTACTTACTATATTACGCATATAACCTATATAAGAATCGCTGACTTATCTTTAGTTCAAATATAATCACCGCAATTTTTAATAACGCAATGATTCATTTACATGGAGATAATACACAAAGTCAACGTAGACCATTCATCCTTTTGGTTTTATGAAAATCTAATAAAAGTGTCCCTTCGAAAGTGATATCTGTCCTGTGCAAGAGTAACCTTTGATAATAGTGTAATACATTGAAACACGTCACTGTTAACGCTATACATGATAATGAATAAGAGACCGCACGTCGTATAGTAAACCCTATGCTGCTTCGGGAACATTCCGTAGTCAGTGTGATAGAGAGAGACGCGGAGTGAGAGATGGAATATAGAGGAAGTCAGATCCCGAGATTATACGTACATGTAATTATTTTATCTTATATATTTGGTGTTGAGGTTTTTGATGATGTGTTAAAAAAATTGTGTCCTAGTACATTACGCATTTCTTTCTCCCCATGCAAAAAACATGAGGAAGATATAATATCAAGATCTGTTTATTATTATGTATTAATATCATAGTCAAACAATACTATAAATAACATGAAGACGTAGTAATAGGTTCCCGAACCCACAGCCCACTATTTCGATCGTGAGTGCTTTCTAGGCACCACGGTCACATCTGATCACATACCATTACTGGTCAAAATTTAATTTGTCCAGCTTCCCCTACACCTCCTCAATACACAGTAGTTAAAGATTTTTCTAGAGCAGAATGGGATGTGTTCTCCGAACACATCTCAAACAACCTCCTTATCTCAGTGCCATTAGAAAACATTGACATCTCCTGCAAACCGCTCCCATAGTACATTGTGAACTGGATCAAAGAGAACAGATGAATATATTGTCAATTCTTGCGATCCAGGGATCCGGTTCTCAAGACCGAATGCTATCGCCTTAACGCCTTAATCAGGTGAGAAACCAATAAACACGCTGAAGGCTCCTGGACCGAAGCCACTTCCCAGCCAGATTATAGAAATGGTAAACTCTTCTGGCAACAGTTCGATAGACTGACCAGAAGAAAAGTAAACCCAAAATCCCACTTAACCGACCTTCAGGGCAACATAATCTCCTCCGACCAAGAAAAGGCCGATTTCTTTGATCACCACCTGCAATCCATTTTTCAATCCCCAGATGATCCTTAGTTCGATAACCGGTTCAAGGCACCCCTCGAGGGTCGCCTTAAAGAATTCCGCACCCTTAACCTTCCTGAAACCCAACTCGATAACGAGAGTCCTTTTTATGCCCCTATCACGCCCGACCAGGTCCAAACATATTTCAAAAAAAGGAAAAATTTAGCCCCAGGTTATAACAGCCTAAATAGGAAAATCCTCGGGCACCTACCTGACCCAGCCCTCTTATACTTTCCGACATTTATAACAAATGCTTAACCCTCTCTCACTTCCGGACGGACTGGAAATCGGCCTCCACCGTCATGACGCCAAAACCTAACGCTGACCTAACCTCGCCCTACTCCTATAGACCCATTTCCCTCCTGTGTTGCCTCGGAAAATGCTTCGACCAGATTCTAGCCAGGCGACTCAGGGACCACCAACGACCTTTTTTCCAACAGCCATTTCGGCTTCCGTCCCAACCGATCGTGCCACGATCACTTGTTGAAGCTGCTTACAGAGACCACCAGGGCATTCAATCATAAGCAATGCAATATGGCTGTGTTTCAGGACATCAAACAAGCATTCGACAGAGTCTGGCACGCCGGTCCCCTGCATAAGATCCGTACCCTCAATATACCCGACCCCTTCTCCAAACTCCTACTCTCGTACCTGACCAATCGGTCAGTTCAAGTCAAAGTAGGGAACACCTTCTCCGGTCCTTTTCAACCTACAGCAGGCGTACCGCAAGGCTCTGCTTTAGCGCCGATCCTATACACTACCTTCGCATCCGACATCCTCGAAGTCATACAACCAGGAGTAGTCGTTGCGCAGTTTGCGGATGACACCGCCTTCTGGGTGGTTAATCGAAACAGCAAAACGGCCTCCCGCCTCATATCGAAAACCCTGCGGAACTTCTCCAACTGGGCTAACCAGTGCAGAGTCTCCGTCAATCCCACCAAAACCCAAACTATCCTCCTCCGCCATCCTAATTACACTGAAGATAAGTGCCCAAAGCTAGCCTCCAGAAATGTTTCCCTCACCCTAAATCAAGAAAACTCCCACTCCAAGATGAAATCACCTACCTAGGAAACCTCTTTACTAAAACCCTCAATTGGCTCCCCGATGTTAAAAAAACACTCAATAGGATTACGAACCGCGCAAATATACTGGCTGCCCTCCGGGGTAGAATCAAAGGTTACCACCCTAAAACACTTCTACACACTTATAAAACATACATCCGCCCTGTTATGGATTTCGGATCACCAATATACACCAATATAAACCCCAATCACCTTTCATCTATCGCCTCATGTGAACGCCGAATCTTCAGACGTATACATCGGTTACCTTTCAGGTACCCTAGCGACCTCACAACACAACACGCAAATATACCAATCATCACACACACAGAATCCAAACACTACAGAAAAACTTTGCACATAAAAGAATCTTCGGCGACACTATCCCTACCAAAGAGATCCTTACGACACCCTACAACTACCGTTTTCCCTAATTCCCACGAAGAAAACCTAAATTAAAATTCAAACATCCCTCAGCGATCCTTACACAACTCCTAGACGACCTCCCCGAGGAGATAGAAGATTCCCTGGGCAACATCCCATATGCTCTCCGCATCCCCCCGTCTATTCGATGACGACCCAGCAAGAAACCGGACGACGAATCTAATAATCACACTAAGCACACTACACCCCACTTAACAATACACACATTTAAGCCAATTAACACAATATTAAATATTAAATAAGTAAACCTATTTTCTTTTTTTTACACCAAAAATAAGCATATCTCATGATTGTAAACTATGCAATAACAACAAAGCATCGCAACACCAACAAACATGGATTGACCAGGGCTAAAGAGGAGAAGGACTCCTGAACAGTCCACTAATAAGATATGTAAGCTATAAATAAGTAAATACTAACCATAAGCATGAGCATACTAACAAAAAAAAAAAAGAAAAAAAGGAAAAAAAAGTAATAGGTCAAATGCAAATAAGAAGAATAATACCCCAATATATTAATACCTTGATTCTATGAACATCCCATAGAATTTTTTTAGATTTGCACAATTTATTTTCAGCAAGTGTAATTTTGTGTTTAGAAAAACTAACTGTGTGTTTTTTGTGTGAAATTTATTAAAAAACTTTGATTGACTGCGAAAACTTTGTTTCATGTATTTGCTGAAACAGTATAAAACAAATATTGATGATAAAACAATCTTTAGTACAAGAGAGTTCGTTTTTTTCAAAGGAATTACGTAGGCCCTAGGTATACTTTTAAAAAGGACATGTCTATGCATGGTGATTTACATTAATAGTGTACTATGAAATATTTCGAATTTCTAGAGTCATTATTGTATTCAAGATGTACAGAAAAGATGAAAGAATTAAAATTATGATGTGGTGGTATCAAGCTGGATATAGTAAGGAATGTGACAGATCTATTTAGTGCAAAACATCCTGAAGGGGCCATTCCTTGTATTAAAACTATACAAAATATTGCTAGCAAGTTTAAGTCTGAAGGTTGCGTAATAAATTCGCATAAAAAAAAACTAAAATTAATCATGTATTAACTGAGGAAATAAAGTTAAACATTTTATGCTATGTTGAAAAAATCCAGCATACTTTAATGCATCTAAAGCATCGGTATTGAAAACACTAAAATGTTTTAAATACAAATCTTATAAATTTGGAAATCACCAACAAAAAGAACAACATTTTGTGAAACAATATTTAATTTATTAACGAAAATGAAAAAATTTTAAATAAGGTAGTTTTTAGTGATGAAGCTACATTTAAAATAGATGGAGAAATTAATACCCAAAACTTTCGGTAGGATTTTATTCCTCATTACCCGTTTTCTTCCTAACCTCATTTTCTATTTAGATATTGGTCCCGCACTAATCTTGATTTACAAAATTTAGAACCCAGTATCCTGCAAAAGTTAATGTATTGTTAGGAATTGTTGGAAATCGACTTGTCGGCCTTTTTTTATTGAAGAAAATCTCACCTGTAACAAATTTATGGAACTATTAAGAAACAACATTATTCCAGCCATAGAAAATTTAAATATTCATGAGCCATGGTTCCAAATGGACGGGGCTCCTTCGCATTCCACAAACACTGTCTCGAACTTTTTAGACGATGTGTTCCCTGGACGGTGGATTGGAAGATTCAGTCCCTTTAAGTAGCTAGCGCGTTCACCTGATTTGTCACCAAACGATTTTTTGGGGATATCTAAAATCAAAAATTTATACAGATATACCAATACACAGTATTGACGAATTAAAAAACCGTATACGCACCGAATGTAATCTAATAGATTGTACATTTCTTCTGAATACTGTACGTGGTTTCCGAAATCGCCTCGGTTACTGTTTGGAATTACAAGGTGGCCATTTCGAACATTTATTATGAAATGTTAAATGTTAATAAAACTGATAAAAATGATATAATTTGTGATTACTCCTACGCTCTATTTTCAGTGCATTGACTTGTCCTTTTTGCAAGCAATGAGATTGCAATGGCTGTTATGGGTACACGTGGTCGGATAAATAAATGTATTTTTTGTAATTTACTTCCATTTTGATTCTTTAATAGGCGTATTAAGAAATGTGACGTCATCGTTTCCGATATCAGTGCAGCCATTAATTCACAAAACAGTTTAGCAAGCCTTGATCCGGAATTATGTCATACAAAATGTGTCAAAAATAGGATGCGTCCAATGGAAAACTTTGAATTGGTAATTTAACGCATTTTAGGGGGCGTACATGCAAGATTATCTTGATTATCTTTCATTTTCGTGTTTTGTGACAGAATTTAGATAAAAAAAGGCGACTAGATAAAATTTTCAATTTTAAAATTAAGACATTACCAACCGCCACAAAATCTCTAAATCAACAAAAGTAAACATTTTTGTTTAAAAACAAAACTGAATAAAAAAGGGCAAATTATATAGCATAAAAAACGAAATTTGTTTTTTAATATATTATTGTGTAACGGAAAAGATTTATAAAGAGTAAATAATTTTTGTTGGAATTGTATTTACAATATATACTTTTAAGAATTAATAAACGTTTAATTTTTCGTTGATACTTAAATGTTCGTACATTTTTGCTATAACTTGTTTGTTGCTTCTTTTTTTAAATTATAAGACGTTTTTTTATTGGTGCCCCATTTTACCTATTTAAAGCACGCCTTAGCGTGTTTAAATCGAACTTTCAAAAACGCGCATTTTTTAAAGTTACCATGGCAACATTAACATCTCAAGAAACGTGAAGTCTAAATGACGATTTTTTGATTATTGATCTGACAGGAGTACCTTGTAACGACACATAAAATATTACTAACAAATTCAAAACCTTTATTTAAACATTATTTAACACTTTTAGTTTTATAAATGAAAATAGAAATCACAATTAGTATTGTTAGATATATTAATTTATTTTACATTATTAGTTCTTATTTCCATTTTTTGTAGTAATAATATTAGTATTTATGATTTCAAGGTACTGTTACGGTCCATTTCTTTCTCAATGTTTTCCACCCTTATTTGTGTTCAATTTCTAACATTTATCCTAAAATTATAATATATTCTTAATATCTGTCCTTTGTTAGTACCCTACCTTTATAATCCTTCGAATTATAAATCCTTTTCCTAAATATCCCTTTTAATCAATAAAATATCTAATGATTTTCAATCAAAATTATAGGTTATATTTATGTCTGAATTTTGAATAGTTTAAATGCGTTCACCTTGAATTGCGATTCACGAATTATCATTGGCCAGTTTTAAATTTTGCTCAAATTTCGCCATAGGCGTACCCATTTTACTTTCCCGGTGAATACGTAATCCCATCTAGTATTTTTGGTGTTTGCCTTTTAATTAATCTCATTTATTTTGTGGTGTTTCATGTTTACATTTTACCCTTTACCTTTTATTAATATTTATACCTATATTTTCTTGTTTTACCTAACTTAAATAAATTCACGCCACTGTTGTGTAAATTCTGTCGGTATTTCCCTATTCTCAAAATCTTGAATAATTTTCCCGCTCATGGGAACCCTTCTTCTTCTTACTTATAATTCTATCCTTGTCGTTCGGCCAACAACCAGTCAGATTCGTTTGAAAAATCAAACATGATCATTTTTTTTATTTACGGAATTCACGTAATTTTTCTATAATTCAGTAAGATATATCGAGTCTAGTTCTAGGGGTATTAGTGGTTTATCGCACCCTTTTCGTCCAATATTTGGGATTTAACCCCACAACCCGCTACCTATATAAGTGCTTCTGTTATCCTATAAAGACCAGAGCTTTCCGCAGTTGGGATTTTTATGGTAACGGCGTTGCTAGACCTAATCACGTTGATCATTCAAAACGACTTTTTTGTAAGTAGGTTTAACACAGTGTTTTCCACATTCCCATGTAAATTACCTTTCAGATTTTGCACACCTAGATTTTAACAAATAAAGAAAACCGGAAACAAGCCTATGTGTTGATAAAAATATCTATTTATCTAATTCTACAATTGTTTCTTGCAAGGCCATCCAACATCTTGTAAGTAGCCAATTATCGATAATTTGAAATTATGCCTATTCTTCCTCTAGGGCCTTTTTTTTCTCCTTCCTCGTCGTACTCTACGTTGCGATCGCCGCTCATCATCACCTAATAAAAAAAAAAAAAGAAACACAATCATCCCTTCACATTTATCATTTCATCAAGCAGTATCATCTATCATCCTCTGATCATTTTTTTGTTAGTAATGTGTAATATAAAGTAACTCACCCGTTATTTAATTGGGGCCAAAAGTAACCCATTAATTTTTTTTTAAGATCTAAGCAGGCGTTTACTTTAGTTAAAATATTAATTAGTTGGTTTATGTGTGTAAACTCGAGATCTCGGGGAAGGTACCTTCAATTTTTTTTTTGTTAATACATATTGTTTTTGTTACACCAATCAACCTTCCGATTATTTAATTATTGATATAACTTTCACCTTTTTTTTTATCTATTACTTTTTTTAAATAAATAGCAATTCTCTATTCATATACTTCCTTCCTTTCACGGTCCTCCTTTAACATCTGGGAATTTTTCTGACTTGGAATTACGGCAGATAAGTGCAACAAGTTAGTGGCGCCTCCTGACCTTACCTTATGAAATAGTCTACCCATTGTGAACTCACTCCCATTCCACCGTGAGCAGCTGGTTTGCCGTAGGACCCTCTTCCTCTTTTCGACCGTAACAGTACACTAATAAAAAAATAGCGTAAGTGCTCGTGGATAACTGGTCTTTAAAACACTTACTCTATTTCGAGCACTCCGGCACGCCGTCGTGCTCGAAAAATCGCGCGTGTTTTAAAGACCTTTTCACCCACTCATACCTTAATATACTATTTTTACGATTTTTTAACAAATTTAGCGCACTTTTCAATTATCATCAAATAATCAGATGGAGGTCTACACTTTCTAAGAAAAATTGAAAAAACTACTGTTACAGCTATTGTAAATGATTTATTACGTCTATAAAACCAATTTGTTAAAATAATAACATTCTAATTTCGATATTTTTTGACAATATGCAATAATAGTCAACTAAGGAAAATATCACAGATAATAGGTTTCTCACCGAGTTTCTATCGGGCAAGGTGTACGAAACATTACAGTTTATCGTGTACAAATCTGTGTAAAATAAAGATATTTTTTATCCAAATGTATTTTTGCATACGAATAAGAGCAGCGAGTCATCGCAGGCGAACGACAGCGTCGCGATAAATAAATCGTGCAACACAATTTCGAGATTAAAACAACTACAAAAAAATAAAAAAAAGGCTTCTAGCAGTGACTTTAATATGACATAGATCTTATTATTATTAATATACTAATAATAAAATCTATGCTTAAAAAACATTTTTGTATCAGATAAGAACCATTTTATAAATTTCAAATTGGTAGAACCGAAATTACAGCGTATTCGTTCAAATGCTTTTCTCTTCTTCCCCCAGTTTTGTTTGCGGCTATTTGACATCTGCTAACTTATATCACAAGACCGCCATTTTTTGCAAGGCAATCTCAATACAAATGAAAACGCTGCACTTGTGGGACCGTGCGGCGCCTCTTTGTGTCAGAGTGTACCAAACTCAACGTTAATAAATTGAAAACTGGTAAAATGTTACTAAAGACTTATATTTTAAATAGGAATTTTTGTCTTCTTGTACATAAATGGCATTTTTTTAATTTGTGTTCAAAAAATTTAAACAAGACATGCGTAGATAAAGAAATATTTGGTTTGGCATTTTCCTTTTTTTTAGCTTTTCAACTAATAAAGATATTGAACTGCCTTTTTCACCAATATTTCACACATTTAAGGTATTTTATGACTGTATGGTATAGTTCTATTTTAGAATTTCCAGAAAAATCGAAATACAAAATATTAAAAATTTTTCCATCGTTATGCTCAACAAACCTATTTTGTCAAATGAAAACTATTTTACAAATTTCGATTTGATGAAACTAAACTTATAGGGTAATTAAGCAGATGACTTTTCCCTCTCCTCCCACTCTTATTTGCAGTTGTAGACTTTAAAACGTATTAGAAAAAAATATCAAAACATTGCAAGCTAGCCGGTGGGCCTTACTGATATTGTTCTCTATCGAATGACCCGAAACTTGGATACCCCAAACGCACTCTTGAGGTAGAAGGGGGGGGGGGCGATGTTGTAATTTGAAATCAGAACACCAATATTTTATTCCAAATCTCGATTATAATCACAAAAATATGAAGAATTTATTCAAAACATTTTTTTGTCGTGGCAACAGGTGGCGCTATAATAGCAAAAACTCATTTTTTTCTGCGTTTTTCGCCATCTTGCTGGAGATTTAAAATAGTAATATCAAACCGTTGCTAATATTTATGTTTATAAGAAAACATTTTACGTTACTGAAATTTAAAAAAAAACACAATTCCCATTCTAGGGACGTTACAGTATCTATGATACTTATGTATTACGTGACAACAAAAATGTTCTTACCGGTTTATCTTTTGTCACAAATGTTGTTAGAACTCAATTTAGAAACGTATTCAAAGTTGGACAGAGAAGAAAAGGGGGTTTAATTTCAAACAGAATAAAGATGAGAGAACATAATTGAACGTAAAATAGATTTATTAAACAGCAAATTTTTAACCACTACATTTTTTACAAATGAAGAATAAAAAATTATTTTACAAATGTAAATTAAAAAATTTAATTACAAAATTAAAATTCAAATTCATGCATAAGAACTACTAACAAGAAAAAATTAATTGAAGAATTGAAGATGAATACATGGGTCTAGCGAAGAAAGTGTACAGAATATTCTTAAAATAATGCAAATATCAGTTTCGAAGGTGTTCAGTGTGTGTACCATTTTGCATGATATAGACGTTCACTCTATCTGGGAACGAATCGACAGCGCGTAGAATTTCCGGGGCACCTAAAGACTGGACCGAATCTGATATTCGCTGTATCATGTTATCCCTGGTAGTCGGACCCATTCGATATACCAAATCCTTTACCCTCCTCCGCAAATAGTAATCGAGGACGGTCAGGTGTGATGATCGAGGAGGATAAGTAACAGGACCATATTTCCCGATCCACTTATTAGGAAACGTAGAGTTCAACTACGCCCGAGTCACTCGTAAAGTGTGAGACGGGAATCCATCTTGTTGGAACCACATATTTTAGCGGAACTCTAAAGGTATGGGGTCTAGCATATCTTCCAATAGTGCGATGTACTTGACTGCGGTCAAATTACCATCGACCAAATAAGGACCTATGATTCAGTCATTCAGGACGCCACACCAGACATTTACTTTCCACACATGTTAATGATGAACTTCTCTCAACCAATGCGGATTTTCGATGGCCCAATAACGACTATTCCAACTGTTCACTTCTCCATCACTTTTGAAACTACACTCATCCGAAAACAAGATTATTCTGTGGAAGTTGTGCGGTTGTTGGCTCGCCCAAATACAGATGATCGTTTTCACTTCATGTCTGATATTGTCCTATATGGATGATACTTGTTATCTTTTAGGATCCGCAAAATAGTCGTCTTGCTGATTTCAGAATAACGTTGCAGGTGTCTCGTACAATCGTGCGGTCTCAGCTGAACTGGTGCCCTGACATCTCGAACCCGTCACGAAATTTCCTTCCCTTTGTGGGAAGGTTGAATAATTTCCTGCTCCCTAACACGCTTCTTCAAACGCGGAAATACTTTTTGCGAATGGGGTGTGCGATCAGAGTACCGCTCTTGCCACAATCCTTCTGCAGACGCAAATAAACCTCTGCACCCTGCCATCATATTGAATGCTTCTTCATTTGAATAAACCATTACAGAAATTTATAAAAAAAACTTGTAATTAAATCAATTAAAAACTACATTACACTACGATGACCCCTTAATACCACTTAATGTAAAAGTAAATTGATTGTTACATTTACAACAATAATGTATGTTTTACGAACAGTTTAATGTTACAATATTTTTATAAGTAAAATATTAAGAATGTTTACCTACTTAATATTAAACTGAATAAAACCTATTTAATCAAATAATGTCAAATATGAGATTTAAATTGTACTAATTATCATTATTACTGCTACAACTTATCTTATAAATGACGAACTATGTTCCGCACTCTACTGTCCTTTACAAATAACTATTTCAAAGTCATTTTTAGTTATTGTTTTA